>NJDD01005703.1:0-22118 GCA_002245505.1 Calephelis nemesis
CTGTTACAATGGATTTCCGCAAAGTAACGCCTGATTCAATAAAATAAAAAAAAAAAAAAACAACCGATTTTGTCGTTGTTCTACAGTCTCTTTGGACAAATTTCTTTTTACGTAATTACGCTTCGTAAGCCGTTTTTCACGGTCTTCGGACGACTCTCTAAAGCGTTGTGTTTTTAACGTATTGCGGCTCAGGCTCTCATTTTTATATCCCTCAGGCTCCTGTGCTCGACGCTTTCTCATGCGTGATGCATGTACAGATGGCCTCCCCATTATTTACCTAAAACCTGCTTTATCCACTAACCTAATTAGTATATTGTAATTGTACAACTAAAAAGCAAGAAATAAAATTATTTTTAAACAAAAAAGAAAACCGCCTTCAAAAACTGTCTACAACTAAATAGGATGAAATAATTTGTTATAATATTATGTGTACAAACTATATCCTACCCAAAAATATTTACAAGACCACAACAAAAGATATCGACGAAACTAACCTATGAATAAACACTTATTTTAATTACTTACCTTCCTTAATTGATACTCTTCTAATACCTAACTAATATTATACCTAATACCTACACAATTTCTTATTTTTTATGTAGCAATTGAAGTCGGTGCCTCAAAAATTAAATACTAATCCAACCACAAACAATTACGCACGACCTACGTAGGTAACTAACCTAATAAACCTACAATTAGAATAATTATAAAATGAATAGAACCCGACAAGTTAAATCCTAAACACTACTATACTTAGGTATATTAAGTAAATAGAAATTGCAGGTGATATCAAATCAACGCAATAACAAGTAACAACGAACGACCAAGCAACTAACAGACAGACAGAATCGTGTGAATAAAGCTTTATCATGGATGAATGGAGGCACCGACTTCAAGTGCTACATAAAAAATAAGAAATTGTGTAGGTATTAGGTATAATATTAGTTAGGTATTAGAAGAGTATCAATTAACGAAGGTAAGTAATTAAAATAAGTGTTTATTCATAGGTTAGTTTCGTCGATATCTTTTGTTGTGGTCTTGTAAATATTTTTGGGTAGGATATAGTTTGTACACATAATATTATAACAAATTATTTCATCCTTTTTAGTTGTAGAGAGTTTCTGAAGGCGGTTTTCTTTTTTGTTTAAAAATAATTTTATAACATTAGTATGTTGTTTTTCTTCGTACCTACTACTGCAATAACTTGCCGTCAAAAAACGTATCACTGCCGTAACTTATTTTCTTACCATTATATAGTGGATATTTGATTCTATGGAATGTTTTTGGTATATCGACTTGTTATATAGTAAAGACAGTTGAATAGTTGAGATTTTTTATAGTAGGCTTGCAGCTTTTATCACTGTACTAATAACTTTTTCATCCAATACATTCGTAGAGGCTATGGTAGTCTCTTTTCAAAATTTACACACACCCCTAGTTTCATTTTTTAAATCGCCTCTGTGGTCACGCGCTCCGGTATCGAACTAAATGAAGTACCGGGTTCAATCTTCGGGTCGGGCAAAATATGTTTTTTCAATGTTCTAATAAAAAGCATCACTGCCCGATCACATTGTTGGACTTGGGCTTAGGCTTCGGCTAGTCGTGGGTGCTCTGGTATCTTTATTATTTCCAGCTAATTTTTTTTTTAAATTTTTTTCATTGAAATCGTATCCCTTCTCTTTTTATCATAAGCATGAGTATACAATATCATTGTCAATCGTATTTAAACTCAATATTTAATACATCTTTGACAAGGACTGACATACAGTACAAAGATGATTGAAACTCAAAAATATTTTGATTCTCATTATGTACTCTGTTTATAAGCGCTTATGGAATAAGTACATTATTTTCGATAACACTTTAGCTATTTGTGAAAGCTGTTAGCTGAAATACAAGCTATGTTGAAATCAAATCAAATGAAGATAAATTTGATACAACCTATGTGACATAATTAAAAAAGTACTGGAAGAAGAATGTATTGATTGAATACCACAAAGCTCAAGCCACGAGAGAGTCTAAGAACTCACAGAGCGGTTTTTACCTGCGCCCGCAGTGGTTGCGAGCCCACAGGTTCAGTAGAATGTAGATTTATATGCAAAAAGTAACAGCACATTTCACGATGCGTTTTACACCCGCAGCGCCCGCGTTTGTTTGCGGTTCCCGCGGCAGCGGTCGCCCGCCCGCATAATCGTAAAAGTTTGCGGGCGATTATTTCAACCGCGACGGTTTTGTTAACCCACAAATAACCGGTCTCGTGAGTTGTGAAATATAGCTGCAAAGCAATGCCAAAATCTTCACCTAGTAATAACTTAATTAATTTATGGCCACACACACACACACGCAATATTGAAAGCAACAAAAATGTATAATTATTATAATATAAATGTTGGACGTTTACTGTCAATCTGGAGGTGGCGTTAATGACTGCGACACAGTCAATGACTAATGCAGTTTCATTATCGGCACGATCTTGTTTTCTGTATTATATTTGTTTTTATATCAATATTTTATTTTTATTTTTGAGTTCACGACCGCCGCGGGCGCGGGTGAAAACCGCTCCGTGAGTTCTTAGCCTGAAGGTTACTAAAGAATAAAGTTAACATCGCATTAGAAACGTTATTGACTTCCAGAATAAGTCTCTACCGGTCATCATTACATCACATGCGTATGTAGGTCAATGACACTCATCATTACGGTTTTGAATAATGCAATGGTCAGCTGTTTTTAACCAAAACAATTTAAACTTGTTAATGTGCAAGCTAGTGCAAGGTGCACTAGGTACCCTAATAATTTATCCAGCGATTTAGCCTTAGCATCAAATTTAGGTCCTATTTTTACAGTTCCTTTGAGAAAACAAGCAATAACACAAAAAATATTGATGTAAAAGAATTACATTTTGTTAATTCATCTAATATAATAATAATCGCCTCTGTGGTCTGGCGGTTCATTTGTTGGACTTTGTCCCGGGTTCGAATCCCGGGTCGGGCATCAAAAAGAAAACTGGATTTTTCTAATTTTCCAAAAAAAAATGTTGCTCGGGATAGGATTTGTTCCCGGTTGGCGATAGGCTTGCCACCTATCACATTGTGGGACTTAGTTTCTTCGGCTAATCTTGGGTGCCCTGGTTGTGCCTGTGCCTACTTATTCGGGGATATGGGCGTGAAGATACTAATACAAACTAATTATGCTATCAGCACCGTTTACCATAATTTTTATCTAAGCTAGATCATTGAATTCGAGACCTTGACCTATAGACGAAAAATATATTTGTATGTACTTAATTAGATGTAGCATTACGTAATAGCAGAAAACATAATATGACACTTGTATTTTATTTTATGAGAAGACACAAGATATATACACACACACACAAACACAAACACACATACGCACAGCCCGGTAACCTTTGAATATTAGAATATAATTAGCTGACCCGGCAGTCGTTGTTCTGCTACTTTTTTTAACGTGATTTTAGTGAAAACAATTGGGATTAGCCACCCTTGTCACTTAAGGGTATGAAAACCAGATTTTGGCTTATTCTTAGACCTACTCAATATGCTCACAAAATTTCATGAGAATCGATCAAGCCATTTCGGAGGAGTACGGGAACGAACATTTTGACACGAGAATTTTATATGTAAGACTGGCTGAACCGGGAGACGATGTTCTGATATATTTTTAATGTGATTTTAATATAAAAAGTTTGAGGTGAATCACCCTCGTCGCTTAGGGGTATGAAAAATAGATGTTGGCTGACTCTCTGACCTACTCAATATGCTAACAAAATTTTATGAGAATCGGTCAAGCCGTTTCAGAGGAGTTCAATCACGCACACCATGACACGAGAATTTTATATATTAGATGATAAAATAAAAAAAAACAATATCGCCCTTCAAAACCAATACACAATGTAGCTAAGAACTATCTCAAACACGTTGGCTTTTCGATGAACCGATTCGGATGCTGATTTTTGTAACACAAATCACATCCAAATCGGTTCATCGTTTCAAAAGTTATAACGATAGACATACATACATACATATGTTAAATTTTGGGCTATAAATGTTAAGTTTATAGCACCCTTCTTTTTCCGTGGAGATTAAAAAAATACATCATATCCTTTACCAAGACATAAACTATCCGTTTGCCAAATGTTAATATACAACCAATTCAAGTTTAAGACGAATTGAAAAACAGAAATGCAAAAAAAAACACAATACAATAAACAAATATTTTTTACAAATATTCGTTTTTTGTAACTTAGCCCGTAGGCAAATATGAGTCAATATCATTAAGGCACTAAGTACGAAATTCAAGAATCGCTTGATCAATTCGGCAGTTTCTTATAATTCTTAATTATTCAATACGGAGAAGCTTGAAAAAAAACTACGAGGTAAAATAAATTATAACACTTTTTCCTTATAAACTGATTTTGATAGATTTCAATATCAGTGTCAGAGTTCTTTGGGTTAGCCAGTTGATATAAATGTTTGAAACTTTATTACCAATTCGGCGCAGAGCAGAAAATTTGTGCAATGTGATAGGTGCCAAGCCTATCGCAAACCGGGCACATATCCAATCCAAGGCAACGTTATTTTTCAATAGAAAATTGAAAATATACATTTTCTATGTTTTCGTTTTAATGTACATTTTCATTTTGCCGATCCGAATCGAATCCGGGACCGCAAGAAGCCAAGTCCGTCGCCAGACCGCTAGACCATAAAGGCAATAACTATTTTTCTTAATCATAGAAAAAAGCGTATGCTTTTGGCTATTTGGCTTTATGTATATATATTAGTAGGCAGTATGAATAATTAATAGCCTACAACTGCAGCAGAGCCTGCAAGATTACATTCACTTTGATGTCTTTGAGCGATTGTGATAACTAGTGGTCGCCCATTGGTCGAAATTTGACCATAATAAATTTTAATATCTTGTTGATAAGAACGCCATCCTCATTTCTCAAGACTAACTACTTTGTTTCCAAACTGTATTATTATAGTTTGTGCGCCGATTGTGATCTTTTATCGTTATCATCAAATATTTTTGTGTGTGTGTGTGTGTGTTTTTTTTAATTAATGCACTTTATAAACATTATCAATAAAAACATTAATGTTCCGCACTTCTCCTACACATAAACTATAAGTATGCCAAAATTCATACTCCTTCGTCAGCGCACTTTTTGTAAAAAGGGGTCCAAAGTATTTGCTTCATGTATTAATATATATAGATACTTGGCTTCGATTTTCGTATTCAATAACTAGCATTTGGTATTAAATTTAAACATCTGTTTGTATATATCTAATTCTATGTGGTAGTAGTAGACTAATCTGCATAACTATACATATGATTTGCATGCTATGATGCTAGATTAGTCCATCTAAATTGTCCAGATAAGATATTATATATTTACTAGCCGACCCCGCGAATTTCGTATCGCATGACGTTAATAGAAACTAACATATTGGATGGGTTAAGTCATATTTTTTCCTATTTTCCACGAAATTAATCGCCTCTGTGGTCTAGCGGTTCGGGTGTTGGACTTGACTGCATGAGGTCCCGGGTTCGAATCCCGGGTCGGGCAACAAAAAGAAAATTGGATTTTTCCAATTTTCTTATTACAAAATGTTGGTCGGGATTGGAAATGTGCCTGGTTGGCGATAGGCTTGCCACCTATCACATTGTGGGACTTAGTGTCTTCGGCTAGTCGTGGGTGCCTTGGTTGTACCTCTGCCTACCTCTTCGGGGATATGGGCGTGAAGATACTTTTTTTTCACGAAATTTTCCCAATTTTCCTGTTTATATAAACCTTTTGCTGACAATAACTAACTAAAAAATTATCAAAATTGATGCATCCGTTTAAGCGTTATGCGATGACTAAAAGAAATGGGGATTCATTTTTATTCATGTATAAATAAAAAAATATTTTAGTTACAACTCACTGAATAAGTGAAGTGAATTAGTTTTGCATATTATGATATGCAAAACTAATTCGAATCATAAAATTTGTGGGAGTAGGAATGTGATGACCCAATCCTGCACTGCTGGTAACATTTATAAAAAACAATAGTGAATGCTAGAGCCTAGACAAATGAAAATCAACTAAAGGTTTTAGTTTTAGTTAAATTGTGGGATAGTGTCTTCGGCTAGTCGTGGCTGCCTGGTTGTGCCTCTGTCTACCTCTTCGGGGAAGATGGGCATGTAGATACTTGTTGAAGTAATTAATTCTAAAACTAACGTCTTCTTAGTACCAACACAACAGAAAAAAACTAATTAACGCAATTAAATATCGCTTACTCTAGTTTGGTCAGTCTGTACCCTGCATATCGCCTCTGTAGACTAGCGGTCCAGGTGTTGTACTTGACTTAATGAGGTCCCGGGTTCGGATCGGGTAACAATGGAAAATTTGATTTTCCAAATTTATAAAAACAATGTTGCTCAAGATTGGATATGAATGTGCCCGGTCGGCGATAGGCTTGCCACCTATCACATTGGGGGACTTCGTGTCTTCAGCTAGTCGTGGGTGTCCTGGTTGTACCTCTGCCTAACACTTCGGGAATATGGGCGTGAAGATACTTTGTAACTAGCATAAATATGCTTAGTGGCATATTGTTCTGTCACTGTATGTACGATTTTAAATGCTTAGGTAAGTTAACACTAATATGTATCAAGACAAGTTCTTTTATATTTTTACAAAATTACCATATCTTCAATTCACTTGCAAATTTCCTCTATTTGATTTAAATAACAAAGTAACTAACATGATGTCATGTCTTTTGGAAACATTTTTTTGCGGTATGTATATTTTTTTAAAATTAAAAACTTATTGCAAAAAATCTAGTATTTTCTTTGGCCTTATGTGACGTTTATATTCGTATATTATCTGTCTTAACGAATGGTAGGTCGTATGTAACGACAAATGACAATAGGTAGTAGATAGCTGTACTCTGGAGGTAGAATGCTGTGCAGCAACTTGCCCAGATTGGTACCACAGCCTTACCTATTCCTGCAGCTATAACATCCATGCTTGCAGTTTTCTTGTTCCAGCTGGAGGTTAGAGTAGCCTTTACATACATTTTGTTATGATAATTGAAGGCAAACAAGCAGACGGATTTTTTAATACTGAAATTCACACTATCTAGAGACACCAAAGATGGTAATGGTGCGCTGCCAACCTGAAGCCAGGATGTTAGGGCTCGAGAGAAAACATGTTAACCGGCTACCTAATCATCTAAATTGGAACACATCAATGGCGAGCGCTGATTTATTGCGGCAGGCATAATTAAGACGATGGTACCAATCTGGGCAGATCGGTGCAAAACTTTACCACCCAGTCAGATGACACGGTGTTAGTGACGGTAAGCCTATTTTCGGCTTTTTACGAGCTGCCTGGCAGATATTTATTCTGCAAAGGAGGCCTGACCAACACGGGGGACACTGCGCGAGATCCTAGCAATAAGATAAGGATGCACGCGTGCCGCTTACTTATTCGATATCTTAAAGATAAAAATATCACATATCAGATCACTCGGATACTAACCGAGGGTGGTGTCAATAGTCTCCTAACCCGGCGTGTTTATAAGAAAAGGGTAATGAACGCGAAGGAAGTCAGGCAGGTTTGTCAGGATCGTGAGGTATGGCACTCGATACTCTTTGCCTACTCCGTAAAGGACTTGACGTAAATATATGTATGTATAAAGATAAAAAATCGTTTGTGACAAAAACATGTCCATATAACGCACTGGCATTAAATCATCCGTACATAACTTACAAAGTTAACATTACTGATTTACGAAACAAAATACTTAACTATTTTGTAACTTATCCTTGTAGCAGTGATCAGTATAGCCTTTGAAACTGTTACAAGCAAAAATATACTATACCACAATGGTATAGAGTTGAAAGTCGTATAACTATTTAAGTTTAATCAAGAATGGAGCTATTTAAATAATCCTGTTTAGTCTCTCCCATTACTAGAGCTGTGGTCACTGTGAAGGAACGGTATTCATAGCAAACAATGAGGTGGTCTTATTGTCTTAAGAGGCTTGTATGGTGAAGATATGTTTACAAAAGAGCACTTTTTGCTTCTAAATGTTATCCTATTCTAGTATTTTTTAACAGTTAGTTAGTTTCAGGCTTTTTAAAATGTGCTTTTAATTAAAATAAAACTGGAGAAAAGGGAATTATGTACGAAAAAAATATCTATACAAATTAATAACATTTGAGTAATTGTTTGTAATATTAAAATATCTTTATATATATATATTTCTTCTGTGAGTGTGTATGTCACTGAACTGCTTCTAGACGGCTGGACCGATGTTGATGAACGTTTTTGTGCGTGTTCAAGGGAATTAGAGAATGGTTTAGATTCACAATTTTGTCTCCTGGAAAATGTTTTTTTAATTATTTTTTTATTAAAAAATCGTTGTTGATTTTGGAATGTTTCACATCGGATCCGACAGACTGCGCTACTGTCGAAGCATTAATGTCAAGCGATACGAAGATCGCTGGGTCAGCTAGTATATAAATAAAAAAATAATAAATTGCGCCGACGCAGGAGCATAAAATTTGGCACACATATAGCTTATGTGTAGGAGAAGTGCAGAACACTAATATTTTTCAATAATAACACTTATAAAGCACATTAAATCGATAAATAAAACATTACCCACACTACCAAGCATTTAACATGCACAAACAAATACATTGATGATATTAACTATTCATAAAGTTTAGTAGTTGGTCTTGAGAAATGAAGATGGCGTTCCTATCAACAAGATATTAAAATTGATTATGGACGAATTTTGACCAACGGGCGACCACTAGTTATATTTTATTGTATGTGATAGGTCTATTAATAAGCACACAAGCCTCTTAAAGACGTGTCACAAGTGGCTTTTGTAGGCTAACGTGAAATAAAGATATTTTGGAATTTGAATTTTAATCATAAGATATGACCACACCATATTATAATGTCGTTGCTATGTCGCTGTCCTGCGACCGGCATGTTTTGCCTATTGAAATCTATCTATCTGTATACCTATTTGTTGGTTCCAGCTTATCTGTGTAACAACTAGACCGATGTTGACGGGCACTGGCAGGTAGGTAGGTAGCTGATTTAATAAGAAGAAACAGTTACTTTTTTACAAAATCGTGAACATATCTAATTTAAAGTTAAATTGGTGTTTAAGAAGGATTGATGATATACATATATATCTAATCATAATATACGTAAGATTTCTTATAATTATATTTCTGCACATTCGGCGTTTATAGATATAAAATAAAAATAAGTTCTCTGTATTAATTAATGAGGGTTTTAAGATTTTCTACACTACAAAACTTATGACCATGAAATATTTAGAAAAACATACCCTATCAAACGAAACAAAAAACCGCCCAAGTGCGAGTCGGACTCGCGCACGAAGGGTTCTGTACTGACATCTATAATTAATATATTTCTAAATATTTACTTGCAAATATTCAAGTTTCTACCTGTTTATTAAGATTGAGTAAAAACTGCTTAAAAATTACGTTTGTTGTATGGGTTTGTTTGTTAATATTTACTTTATTGTTATTTTGTTATTTATTTTAAAAGATAATATACAAGCAAATGTTCTGTGAAAATTTGAAGCGTCTACCTGTTACCGTTGTTAATATTGACCAAAAAAAATACGAAAAAACACGTTTCTTGTATGATGTATAATATATAGATATATTTTTAATTTTTAGTATATATTGTTATATCGGTAACGGAAATACATTATTTGAGAAAATTTCAGCTCTCTTGCTATCATGGTCTTAGGTCCGTTTTTACCCTTTAGGTATTAACCCTAAAAAAGAATAAATGAAATAGGACTTCACTTTTATGAATAATAGCCTAATTTACATTTAGACTTTTACCCCTCCCCCACGAAAGCCCTTCTGAAAACGTAGCTTTAACTTCCTCGGAACATAGTGAACCTGTACAAATATCGTTTTGATATGTTTAGTAGATTTGACGTGAATAGTAGGAAGACAGACAGACAAACATTAAAAATGCTTAAATGTATTTTGCTGTCCATATTTAGTCGACTGCTAGGTGCAGTTTTTTTCTAGAAGAAAGACAGAGAAAAGTTCAAAGAAAAGACAAAAGTTCTAAAAGACAGAGACTTCTCTAAAGTTTTATTAAATGTATAGATGTTACACTTTAATTACGCACTAAGTCCTGTGAGTCTCCCCGAATATGATATACGCGAACATAAACCTCAGCTAATATAATACTAGTTTCAAATTTTGTCTTAAACTTTGATTGTACTCAAACCACAGACCACAAGATGCTACGTAAGCTAAGATCTTAGTCTAAGCTCGGATAGTCCATAAATTCCTATTGTAGGAATTTCCAGCTATTTCTGGCTTTCGGAGACTCGACAGTTTTCCACGAGGTATCTCTAAATTAAAGTTAGGTGAGTCATACTTTGTCACTTGGCCATTGGATGACTAAATTGTTTCTTTTATCTTAATATATTAAATAACACATTATTTCACATCATAAAAATAATAATAATATATTTATTTCACCTAAATCATTAAATTTTCAAGAGGTTTGCTGTGACACGTATATAAAATGGAAATAATTACGTTAATTAAAATCAACTTCAAAACTAAAAAGTGAAAAAATAACATTAATTATATACTATCTATTACCTCTGCTATTACTAATACGTATTTTTTCCTAATAGGTTTGAAGTCGGTGCCAAGCCTTAAACTAATAATTATATTATAACTAAGTATTAAATTGGATTGACACCAACTTCAAACCTATTAGTAAATAACACGTATTAGTAAAAGGTAGCATATAATTAATATAATTTTTTAATTATTAGTTTTGAATTTGGTTTTAAATTACGTAGTTATTTTTATTTAATTTTTTTAGATTATTGCTGAAATAATCAAATTTAATAAAAACAACCGTCGGAATAGGTGCAAATGGGTAAAAATGCTCATAAAATAAAAAGTGATGGGCCTACTTGAATATTTTTTATAGGACCAATTCAAAACTATTCCGCAACAAACAAAAAACAAAAAAAGAATTACGTAAATCGGTTCATAAACCACGGAGAAATCTGTGTACATACATAAAAAAACCGTCCAAATTTAGAACCTGCTCGTTTTTTTTAACTCGCTTAAAAAGAAAAAAGAAGCGGGCTTGTCTTTTTTAAAATAGCATCTGATATTACAATAGGTGTTGAGGGATGTGTACTATCTGTAGCTAAATCTAAAGCTTATTATGCAAGTGTAGACATCCTACCTTCGGGTCGAAAATAACACTGCCATTATGGTGGCAGGAATAAAAAAGGAAAGATTCCTACACGACCAAATTGCTGCACAGCACCATCAGTACCATCAGTAGTCTTGTTAGTTATGATCCATTCCACCTATGCTTGCCTTTTAGGAGCTGCCTTGCCGTAAAGCAAGTGAACTAATTTAAACAGAGGATCCGGACCAACAAGGGGAATTAGTTAGTTTTAAATTAACGAATCCTTTTTCATTTTTTTTATGACATTGGAAGGCAGACGGATTTGCTGATGGTAAGAAATTCGCACCGCCTAGAGACACCAAAGGTGGTAATGGTGCGTTGCCAATCTGAGGCCGGGATGTTAGGCCTCGAGCAAACGTAAGTTTATCGGATACCGTACCCTTCTAACCCGAAAACGTCAACGGCAAGCACCGACGATATGCGACAGGAACAGGTAAGACAGTGGTACCAATCTGGTCAAGTCGAACTCTACCACCTAGTTGTAGGCTAGTGACGGTAAGCCTGTGCTTGCCTTTTACGAGCTGTCTTGCCGTAAAGCATGTGAACTAGGTAACTACACAGAAAACCCGGACCAACGGGGATTTAGTTAGTCTTAAATTAGTGAAGTTTTATACATTTCGCTTAAACAAGGCCGTAGCGTAGCTGAACATCTATATTTTAACACGTGAAGCAAAAACTTTGGACCTCTTTTTACGAAAATTGCGTGAACAAAGGAATATTAAATTTGGCGCACCTAAGTTTATATGTTGAAGTCCAGAAAGCTAATATTTTTCAATAATAATGCTTATAAAGAACATTAAATCAATAAATAAAACGTTACCCACACTACCATGCATTTGACACACACAAACAAATATATTGATGATAACGATAAAAGATCACAGATGGCGCACAAACTATAATCATACAGTTTGAAAACAAAGTAGTTGGTCTTGAGAAATGAAGATGCCATTCTTATCAACATGATATTAAAATTTATTACTTTCGAATTTCGACCAATGGGCGACCACTAGTCATAATAGATGTGAGATTAACTGGATTAAACGCTGCGACCTTTGCGATCCTTTTTGAAAGGTAGCATGATGAAACACATTGAGCTTAGTTTCCTCGGCCGAATGTTTGTTTACAAAATACATTAGCCGAAAGTTCAAATTCCGCTCCAGTGATTCTATTAACAAGTTTTATCTGTTAAGGTTTATTGAAAACAGTGTTTAAACAGTCTTTAAAATGCTCTTAGCCTTAAACATGCAAATATTTTGCTGTGTTCAATGATATGTTAATGTATAGATTAGCCTTTCATTTAATGAACGTCTCGTTGGTTGAAATGTCAGAATACCTATTGCTGAGATAAATTACCGATTTTATACAATAATTTTTACTTAATTGAATAGCTGTGATTATAGCTATTAAGCCATTCAAGTTGCTTAAACCCTGTTGTTTAAAGAAAAATATATTACAAATGTAATTAAGTTTATATTGTCTAAAACAAAAGTAGCGTTAAATAATACATATTAAAGAACAGAAAATCAAAAGAAAAGAAGAAACAATTAATTACGACGGAAAATGTTGCTCATTACATGTCAACATTAAGATTTTCGTAATAAAGTAAGTAAATTCAAATTGAATTGGAATTGAAGTTTTATGAAAAAAACCGGCCAATTGCGAGTCGGATTCACACACGAACGGATCCATACTATCATCAAGTAGTAAATTGCAATAGGTATTCAATACACACCCGGGCAGCATGACGACATTTGCGCGTATACGTGCGGCTATGGCTCGCTCCGTAATGTTACCTCTCCCGCTACAAGCGCCGCTGTTACATAGCAAACGTCTCGCCCTCGCGCCACCACTACACCGCGGCGCTCGCACCACTTTTATATGCACGGATTATTTTAATGTTGTGAGTTTTTATGTATAAGATTAGGTCTTATTTTTATAGTTAATATATTTCTAAATATTTACTTACAAATATTCAAGTTTCTACCTGTTTATTAAGATCGAGTAAAAATTGCTTAAAAATCACGTTTGTTGTATGGGAGCCCGCCTTTAACATTTAATTTATTGTTATTTTATGATTTATTTTAGAAGGTAATATGCAAGTAAATATTCTGTGAAAATTTAAAGCGTCTACCTGTTATCATTTATAATTTTTAACAAAAAAATACGAAATAACACGAAAATTGTATGTATTTACGTATACCCCACTTAGCTTTAGCTTTCTAGCTATCACGGTTTATGAGATACAGCTTGGAAACAGGCAGATAGACAGCAGAGCCTTAGTGATAGGGTTCCGTTTTTACCCTTTGGGTACGGAACCCTAAAAAATAGTTACAGAATTTTAAAATATCTAAGGACAGACTAGGTGTTGGTCTGAGTTTCCTGTGCAGAAGAGACCATCTGCTTTATGTCACGATTATGATCCGAGGGTAGTTTTATATCGATGTCGACATGCACAAGTACCGCTTAAATAATTAATATGGCTTAATGTGACGACCCCATTGTCCGCTGATGGTACGCTACTAATTAAGGTTAGTGGATTATTCTACTAGAACAGTCACAGTGTAGAGTGCTGTGCTACCGAAAACCCGGATCGGAATGAACAATACAAGCAAGAAGACCGGCTTTCTTACCCAGAGGGTAGGGTAACCGGTAAACTTTCTTGCCCCTCCCCTGCCAAAAGGATAGCGATGCAGCTGCGGTGCATCTATGGCAGTGGTGGACAAACTGCCCGCTAGTCGGTTCCGGCCCTTGAGAGATTTTAATGCGGCCTATACTATATAAATATTATACTATACTATTTAAATATAAATCTAATAATTAGAGTGTTTTTACTAGAAAAAAGATGAACCTCCTAAAAAAATATTGGTCAAAAATTTAAGACTATTGAAATTTAAACAATTAAGATACTGAATCTCTACTTCAAAGATAAGTATATGATGCGTATTCAATATATTAAGCCTCGCCTCTGTGGTCTAGCGGTTCGGACAACAAAAATAAAATTCTGTTTTTTCCAATTTTCTAAGAAATGTTGCTCGAGATTGGGAATGTGCTCGGCTGGCGATAGGCTTGCCACCTAACATATTGTGGGACTTGTGTCTTCGGCTAGTCGTGAGTGCCCTGGTTGTGCCTCTGCCTACCTCTTCGATATGGCCGTGAGGATGCTTTTTTTCATATTTTTTTTATGATATTGGAAGGCAAACAAACAGACGGATATCCTGAAGTTAAGAAATTTACGCCGCCTAGAGACACCAAAGGTGGCAATGGTGCGTTGCCAACATGAGGCCAGGATGTTAGGCCTCGAGCAAAAGTAAGTTTACCGGTTACCTTACCCTCCGAACCGGAACACGTCATGACGTTATGGCGGCAGGAATAGGTAAGGCGGTGGTACCAATCCGGGCGAGTCGCTGCTAAACTCTACCACCTAGTCTGATGTCACGGTGTTAGAGACGGTTAGCCTCTGCTCGCCTTTTACGAACGGCCTGACAAGAAAGGCAGATGGTCTATTCTGCAAAGGAGCCCGACCAACACGGGGATATCGGTTTAATTTCAATAAAAGATTGTAAAAATAATAAAATGCCTTATGTCATCTTCATACAACGTATTATATCCGTTTACATCTCTTTTTAGGTGTTTTCAACGATCTGGCCCGCTTCAAGATTTATTTTGATTTGCAGGCCCGCCACTTGTTATTTTTAATTTAACGGATCCCTGATCTATGGTGTCTATATGTCACGGCTATTTCTTACCATCAGCTTTCTTGTTCGCTGTCTGTAGGTATGTTTTTTGATCATAGATTTTGTTATATCATACCCTTTTAGAACGTGGTGAAAGCTTGCATTTAAAGTCGTAATATAATTGAAGTAATAATCATAAATGATTTTGAAATTTTATTATAGGTGTGCCCTAAATGGTCACATTAAAAATATCATAAACAAACTAATGACACTCATAAATATGTATGTTAATATCCATTTAAGAACAAATAAAGACTTATGTTATTAAAAGCATTTAAATGAGTATATTTGAATTATGGAATTGGGTTGCAAAAAAAATAATTAACCCTTTAGCTTAGCTCTCTGCGCACTTTATAAAATTACAAAGGAGTGAGTCATTGGGGGTATTCCAAAAAAATGGTGGCAGTTCACTTGGTTATGTTTGATTCAAAAAAATCCTTTATCTTTTTATTTCCTTTTCGTTTGGTTTTTCCTTTTCGTTTGGTTTTTCATGCGCGATTCCTTGAAAACGTATAAATATTCATCAGATATGTATATTTTAATAATAAACTGTATTAAAATTGATTATAAAAAATGAACTGTATTTTAACAAAAATTATCAGATAGGTCTCTGTGGTCTAGCGGTTCAGTTGTTGGACTTGACTGCATGAGGTCCTGGGTTCGAATCCCGGGTCGGGCAACAAAAAGAAAATTGGATTTTTCCAATTTTCTAATAAAAAATGTTGCTCGATAGGCTTGCCACCTATCACATTGTGGGACTTAGTGTCTTCGGCTAGTCGTGGGTGCCCTGGTTGTGCCTCTGCCTACCTCTTCGGGGATATGGGCGTGAAGATACTTTTTTTATCAGATAGGAGCCATACGACAGATATAAAGAGAGAGCAAGCGAGAGAGAGATATAGAGAGGGGGGTTCGAAGTTCTAATTAGTTATTTAGCCATGTCAGTAACGTTAGAATTAACACTTTGGATGATGATGATGAATTGGTACCATCTTTAAAAAATGTAACCAATTAAATGTAAATAGAAAAGAAAGTAAAAGCTAATAAAAATTTAAAATATAACTTACCTAAGTTGCAACCTTTTTTGTCAAGGATTAAAATAAGCTTACAGTGATGACGTCACGTATCCCGAAATCCCAGAAAAGGGCAGTAGGGAACCGCATGTCCCTAGATCGTGACTTGAGTAAAATGGAAATGATACAGGCTTATGTGGACATTTGACCTTTCGCCCTTCTCATATACTTTAGTACATAAATACCATGGCTTGGTTCGGATGGAAACTTATCCCGCAGTATCGTGTCTGAGATGAAATTAGCCATCATACTTTTCTGTACAATTTATGTATGTGTAAAATTTATTTTTTTACTCAGGCGTGCAGATATATATGTATGTATGTGAAAAATACTGGAAATACGTCAGAAGCCACATGTCTAATTAAGTAAAAGTTATAGATTACAAAGGATTATACGGATGAACATATTAAAGAAAAGAAAATGACTATTAAAAATTAAGTATTAAATAATTATTAAAGAAATGAACAATTAAGGGAAAAAAAGGAAGCTAGGCAAGTCTGTTGAGATCGTGACAGTTGGCACTCTACATCCTGTTCCTCCGTAACAAAGGACTTGGCTTAAAGATAAGTATGTATGTGAAAAATGTTTTTATCTCATAAGTGTCTTAAGTCTTTATTAATTTTTTTTAACATTAAAAAAGGGTTATCACTGACATATTCTCAAAGAAGTAGGTAAGACAGCCCCGGAACCCATGACTAGCCAAAGCCTTATATTCTTATACCTTAATAGGTGGTAAACCTATAGCCAACCAGGAACTTATTCAACCCTCTGTAATATTTTTATGTTATAATACATGTATTTATGTAGTCCGACCTGTGGGGCTATTCAGTATATTTTTAATGATGATCACTGGGTAATGATGACGATCGCCTCTGTGGTCTAGCGGTTCAGGTGTTG
This sequence comes from Calephelis nemesis, assembly GCA_002245505.1. Classification (NCBI taxonomy): domain Eukaryota; kingdom Metazoa; phylum Arthropoda; class Insecta; order Lepidoptera; family Riodinidae; genus Calephelis; species Calephelis nemesis. Next base: position 17,007 of record NJDD01005703.1, read on the forward strand.
GACTTGACTGCTGAGGTCCCGGGTTCGTATCCCGGAAAATTTAGGTTTTCCGATTTTCTAATAAAAAAAAATGTTGCTCAGGATTGGATGTGTACCCGGTTGGCGAAAGGCTTGCCACTTATCATTTTGTGAGACTTAGTGTCTTCGGCTAGTCGTGGGTGCCCTTGTTGTGCTTTTGCCTACCTCTTCGGGGATATGGGCGTGAAGTAACTTTTATTATCACTAGGTAAATTGTACATCAAACTGAAAGTGTACAAAACTGTCAAATAACGTGTTTTATATTATCTCCAATGACCAACAGAAATACAATAGAGAGAGCAAATACAAAATACGTCATTTGACAGCTATTTGATGTACATTTTACCCAGTGATCATCACTAAAAATATACTGAATAGCCCTACTAGAAATCGAACCCGGGATCTCATGTAGTCACCTCAAATACTACTGGAGTAATGCAAAATCCATAAATCCATTTAATTAACCATAAGATCAATTAGTGATTTATTACTAAGTCAATATAATGCAATATTACCGATCGGGTTTCCAAGATCCGGACTAAGTAATTAATATTCTATCTCAGTAACATATTAGATCATAGTCTCGCACGGTGATGTTTAATTGAACATTATCAACCGGAGCTCCGGTTTGGGATATCCTCTATATCTGACGAAGCTGCATCGACCTTCGTGACCTTGCGCGACTTTGTATTCATGGCATGCTGAATGTCACACAGATTTTATAAGGATACTTGTTGAATTTCGAATATTTACAAACCGGAACAAAACAATGAAGAGCAACGTTGTAATAAGAACCGAACCAATATGAACGAGCAATTCCATGACTATGGCCAGGTTCCTATATTCAAGAAACGAGTCGTTTGCTTACGAACGGTTGTTTTAGTAGGAATAGAACAAAATCTAACTGCAGTAGTTCGTTTTAGATTGTTAGCTCTAAACTTTTTGTACAAGTAAAAGCAACACTTCGTTACTTTTAGCCGAATTACTATTGGTTATACTGACGGATCACGGTTCGTTGGTTATAGGAACCGGGCATATATCGCTTAGTCTGACTATGATCCTGAGGTTGTTGCATTAGCTGGATGTGATCTTCATAATATCCTTACGCTACTATTAAGCTCGCTTCATAGCATACTTGAAGTGTGCTATTATTACACTTACTATTATGTATTATTACACTTTCTTTTACAGATAAGTTAACGGACACGCTTGCGAGTTTTTTGACGGTAAAAGACAACCGCAACCTACAGAGACCATAGATGTTACTGATACTATTTTTAGCGTGCCACTTGCGTGAGTCTAGTCTTCAACACAGAACACGCAAATGGCGAGCACTGACGTTATTGTAACAAAAACAGGTTGTTTGCGATGTATTTATTCTAGCGCGCTGCAACTAACTACCTAGCATCTAGATATGACAGACTAAATTTTTTAAATAAAATCTTACATCATATTTTTTTGAATAAAAAATAGTCGCTTGGTGGTCACGTCACGCGTAAATGGACCAACTGTACTAATTCGTTTTTGTTGTATTTATTATCGCGAGCAGAAGGTTTATATGAAGAAAAAAAAACTGGAAAAATGTTGCAGGGAAAATAGGAAAAAAAAACAAAAAAACGGGTTGCACTCCGGGACTGCCAGCAGAAATGAAAACATGAATATTAACGTGGTGCATTTTTGATATTTTAGAATGGTTAGTTAATTTTGTGAAAGTACTATCATTTATGTGGTAGAAAACAATATTCATTTATTGCGCTAACGTACACAAACATGACAACACGAACATTCGCGCAAGTGCCCTGCGCCGTCTTACGAATTTTCGTCTAACGAAATTTCAGGTAATGTGTCCTGACGCGAGTTTAGAAGTTTTTACCCATTCCAAAAAAAGTGCGCAACGCACACTTCAATATTTTAATTTTCCCCATACAAACTGTCAATAGAAATCGATGTCAAGCGGTATGAAGTTCGCTATGTCGGCTAGTATTATATAACTCAGTAAATAAATAATAAAACTGTAACTACCAGCAGGCGATAAGGTCATCTTATCTCACCGTTGACGAAGACGTTGCTAAAAAAGTGTTTGCGAGTAGCTAATTGATCATTATGGATAAAGTTATTATGCCCATAAACAGAATATTAGAAATAAGCAGTTTCTTGGGATTCTTGACTTGGTCTTCCGTTAGTAGCCAGCGGAGTGTAAAGTTTAATTGTTTTTCCGACTTATGCACACCTTATCAATAATCAACGGATAACTGCTTACGCAGACCATAGACACTTTAATATTAATACTATAGCAATGCAGACTTACAGCAAAAATACAAAACAGTATCATCAAGCCCGTATATAGACAGACAGAAATACAACCAGAACATTTATAAAAGCACTAGGCTTAGTATTTCAGGGCATGTGGTACTAAAAAAAATAGACTAATCAAAAAGATATATTTTTGATTGCAGTTAATAAAATTTTTTTGGTTATTTTAATTTTTCGATTTAAATAAAATAACATCCGCGCAAATTAACTCGCCGGCATTATACAATGTCAGTATGCAATATGTTACCTGAAATGTTTTAAAATCAGAGTATGTTCACGCCCGTACATAGATAGACAGGCAGACATAAAATTAGAATATTTATAAAAGCACTAGGCTTAAAGTACAATTTGTACTAATAAAAATAAACTGATCAAAATATCACGTAGAAAAGATAAATTTTTGATTGCTGTAAAAATGTTTTTGTTTATTTTTATTTTTTATGTTTTGTTTTAATTAAAATGATATCTTCGCAAATTAAGTCACAGGCATTATACAATGATAGTAGACAGTATGTTACCTGAAATGTGTGGAAATAAGGAATTGCCAATAATTCCTAGGAAATGTACAAAATTATGGATAATTTTTGTAGTTAAGTTAAGGGGTTTTTTAAAAAAATAACCTAAACTTATCCCCCCATAGCAATGAGTTATCGCCAAGTCTAGTTCTAAGCTCTATTACTAAGCTTCCGCTGTCTCTCTGTCTGTCTGTCTATATTTCTGAAATTTTCACAAATGATGTATTTCTGTTGCCTCTGTTACAACAATTACTAAAAATTAAAAAAATGTATTAAAAACCATACAATTAACATGTTATTTTCGTATTTTTTGCTCAATATTAAAAACGGTAAAAAGTAGACGCTTTAAATTTTTACGGAATATTTACTTGTTTATATAAATAAATAATTAAATAACAATAAAGTATATATTAAAGGGCTCCCATACAACAAACGTGATTTTTTATTATATTTTTAGAGATCTACCTTTAAATAAGTTTGAAAAATGTATCAAAGCAAAATTATGTCAAAAAGGCTATTATATAAGGCTATATTGTACAGTCTACGAGTATTTGGAAGATGAACATGCTTGGGAATAGAGGTGTCAATCTCCCACTGCAATTTCTAATTTGATTTGTATTTTTAATCTCGTTTATATTGTAACTATTATTATTGGAAAAAGACAAGCCCGCTGAGTTTCTTTTGCCGCATCTTCTCAGTGTGTGGCCGCATTTCGATCCGGTGGTAGTTTAAAAAAAATCTGACGGGCACCAATACCACATGTATGATTCAAGTGAATAAAGTTTTTTTTATGATTCTGATTTTGATTCTGATAGATGATAGTACGGAACCCTTCGTGCGCGAGTCCGACTCGCACTTGGCCGGTTTTTTTCGATGTCGTGCTGACATTATGTATTCAACAGATATTACTGTTACTATTTAAAAAAATATTTGGAATTCCTAATTTTCACATAATTATGGTATTCGTTATAATACTCATATAACATTATAACGTTATTAAACGTTTATATAGTCTAAGAGCTTGCACGTATTTGTACGTTTATGTCCACCGTTTCCACACCGCAACACAAGACGCTTAACAGATCACTTTGCTATTTAATTGACATCCCCTGTACTAAAACTAAGAGGATTGAGTCCGTTCCTTGTATACCCAGGAATTGGGAATTCAGGAGCAAATGAATAACTGTAAATGTCCTTACTATGCTATTTCAACACGATGGTGGATTTACGCCCAATTTTAAGGTCAAACTAGCCGAACCGATTTTTAACCGAGTTAAAAAAGGAGGTTCTCAATTCGGCCGGTATATTTGTTTATGTATGTACACCGATTTCTCCGAGGTTTCTGAACCGATTTACATAATTCTTTTTGTTTGATACGGAATAGTTTCGAATTGCTCCCATAAAAATATAATTCAGGTAGGCCTATTAGTTTTTATTCTATGAGCACTTTTTATCTACTTTCACCTACTACCTACCTACCTATACTACCTACCTATTCTGATGTCTATTTTATTAACTCATATCATGTTAGCAATAAACTAAAAAGTATTAAATAAAAATAACTACATAAAAAAACTGACTTCAAAACTGAAAAGTAAAAATAGTAAAGATTTAACATCAATTACATACTACCTATTACTTATATGTGCCAATTACTAACATATTTGAAGGCGGTGCCTAGCCAATTTAATACTTAATTATACTATAATTACTAGTTTAAGGCTTGTAAGCATAAAAATCTTATAAACATTATAAATGCGAAGTTTGTCATTATGTATGTATGGATGTTTGTTACTCTTTCACGCTCGAATGGCTAAACGGATTTGTCTAAAATTTGAAACACAGATAGATTGTGACCTGAATTAACTTAAAAGCTACTTTTAATCCCGATCGCACAACGGGTTCCTTTGAAAACGCGGGCGAAGCCGCAGGCAATAATTAGTATTTTATAACTTGGTAAAAGAAAGGTATTCTTGATATTATAATGTGTACCTAATAGCAATATACTCGTACATATTAGCAATACCCTAATTTTTGTGAAACGTGCTGTAAGTTTTAAGCCCAACCATTTAAAAAAGAAGTTGACTATCTTCATCATCATTGCCTTTCAGACATTAATCCCATGTTTTGGTATATCTTTGCAGAGTGCAGAGAATTGTTTTACAATTACCTTACTCTCCAAACCGGAACACGTCAACGGCAAGCATTGGACGTAATGGCGGCAGGCATAGGTAATGCGGTTGTACCAATCCGGGCGAGTCGCTGC
>NJDD01005703.1:32398-81955 GCA_002245505.1 Calephelis nemesis
ACCGGTAGGCTTGCACAGTAGATCTAACACCCCTGCCACAGGATAATAACACACCTATAGCATCTATGGTGTATGTAGGTCATAGTTGTCTTTTACCATCAAGAGAACTGTGTGCTGCTTCGCTCTCTTATAACATAAAAAAATCCAAAATGGTAAAATTATTGTAAATCGTTTTGCGTGAATAGGCAAAAGCGACTAAGCCATACTGCCTTGAATTTTTTCAATGTTTCTTTCATTTTTACAGTCATGAGTAATCAATGATCAATCAATTCTAAAAAGTAAAAACGTAAAATCGATTGTATTTTTTTTGTCACCTGAAAAACATATCAGTCTAAGACATACTTAAACAGCCAATAGAAGACGGCTATTTAATGTCAATTTTTAATTACCCCTATCTCTACATGGGTTTAGACTTTTCATGCATATCGTTTTATTACACAAGACAGCCAACAAGCAGGTGGATTTCCTAAAGGTAAAAGTTAACCTATTAGTCACCTACCGACACCGTATATGTTACTTGAGGTTCCCTATAAGACAATATTTAGCTCTCCGAATGGTAAGAATTGACTGTTGTCCATACACACATTAGATACTGCTTCTGCGTGAGTCTACTGGTAATCTTAGTACGGAACATAACAATGCCAAGTATTGACTCTATGTTGAGGGCCGTTTAAAGGATAAATACTTAGTAGTTTTGTGACTTTTCCGGTTTTTTATTACTAACCAAAAATATTTTTAAATGAATATGTAATCAAAATAGATCTTTTTAATTCAATTTTTACACAACAATTTATAAATAAAAAGATGGAGTCAGCATAAATTTAATATAAATATATTATTTTTGAATAATTTATTTAAACTTTGAGAAACATTAAAAAATCAAGGATTTTGTTATACTAACCTATATTAAAATACACTTGATTATCATTCAGTGTTAACATTGAAGTCAATTTTAAATTGTGAAGTTTATCAAAAAAATAAACACTTAGAATTAAAACAACAGGTAAAATTTGGTAAAAACTATTTGCCGCCAAAACAAAATTTTAAAAAACTTACATTCAATGTTTATGTGAATAAATCCAAGAAAGCACAACAACAAATTTAAAAATAGAACACGAGAACCATAGTCTTTTTATTAATACTTTTTATATATCGAACGCCGGCGTTCGGATATTCGTTCGGTCGCGAACGGTACATATAGTCGGTGAAGTGTAAATGACCATAGTACGGTCTGTGTTCACCTGTCTTACCGCAACTTAATGTGTGAATACCATGACGACATACAAAAACCAACCCTTTGAGTATATAAGTAGCCTTTCCGCGAGTCAAGACTCATTTGAGAGCCTTGATACCTGGAGGGTTAGCGCGCGCGACTAACGCTAGTAACCATCTGCGAGGTTTAAGTTCGATTTCCGACACAGGCAGGCTAATATACATATGTATATCTATCTTTCTTGGTCTTTATTAAATTGATTTCCGAACCCATTTAAATATCTTTGTGCTAGTACCGTTGGCCAACACACATAACACGAGTATACTTATGTTTACCTAGAGATAACATCAATTTGCGCATTCCATCCAGTAATATTTAATTAAAGTTCTGAAAAATCTGATACTATGTATATAATACTTTAATCTTAATGCAACTGCAAAAAAGTCTCTGGGATTCTATCATCAGATCAGTACTTGGTGGCATTGGGGCCAGTATGCTTTCTCAAATAAAAAAAATGATCAGTTCAGAAGTGACGGATAAGTCGATAAATATTTATTAAAAAAACATCGGAGTCAAATGTGTAACCTCCTAATTTTTTTAGCTGGTTAATAGAACCATTATTTAAAATTCATGTTTTTGTAACTCTCAAAGAAATCGGAAAAATAATAATTGACCTATACACAATATTTTACAATAAAGTACCCAAAGACTTTAAGGGTAATAATTAAAAAATTAAAAATAACAGTAAAACACTTATTACAAAATTAGTAGAAAGCCGCGAAACAGGTGTCCGATGATATATAGATTAATAATGAAATGTACCTGTATTCATTATCGTGTAAACGAACTTTGTCGTTGGAATGAAACTGTTTAAACATTACATGTAATAATAACTAAAATAAAAAGTACCCAAAAAGTAAGCAAATTATGTGGTTGTGTTAAAAGTGTTATTCAACAATAAGTACTAGTTCACAGAAAAACATAAATATATACCTGAATAAACAATACACTTAGACCCAGATTTAAAGATATCTAAAAGAAGGTATCTTCACGCTAATATTCCCGAAGAACTTGGCAGAGGCACAACCAGGGTCCCCACGACTAGCCGAAGACACCAAGTCCCACAATGTGATAGGTAGCAAGCCTATCGACAACTGGGCACATAACCAATCCCGAGCAACGTTTTTTATTAGGAAATTAGAAAAACCCAATTTTGGACCTCATGCAGTCAAGTCCAACAACTGAACAGCTAGACCACAGAGGCGAAATGAATGAATGAAAATATCTAAAAGTTCAATACGCCTATCGGAAATCGAACCCGATAGTCATGGTTGATCAATGGTCTTAGCGATCAAGAACATTTAATAATTGTGATAATTGGCATGGCATTAAACATTTTATACATAACTAATTGACCTAGCAAATGTTTTTCTGCCTAATTTAGCGGTACGAAATATAATTATATATGTATATATATTTCTACGCCCAAAGTCGCATTAAGTTTTTTTTATTTCTATGAATATCTTTCCTGTTGTGTTGCCAATTTAGATTAAATAAATCTAAGCTTTTAAGATGAATTTTATCTCTCTTAGAGCGAAAATCCGGTCAGAGCCAACTTGTTAATGATTTTGGTAACTGTTTAATGATTTCCAAAAAACTGATTAAAATTCAAAAACGTTATTATTTATTTCTTATTCTTATTGACCGAAATAAAGAATTTATTTATTTACCTATCAAATTTAAAAAAAAAATAATAATATCACCTTACGTAGTAATTTAACCCGTAGCTTTGTTTCTTGCTGGTGAAGCTAAGCTTAGGCCCGGAACCCACTATGCCAGACCGGCAGATCTCCTAAAAACCGGACACCGGACAGAGTGTTCACATAACACCGGATCCCACAAGAAAGTCGGACAAGCACCTTAGTTGAATTTGGACCTGTACCCACAATGGACGACGAAATTATTGTGTTGTGGTGGTGATGGTGGAGAAGGCAAAAAAAAGAAGAAAGTATTGGGTACATCCTATGTTTTTATCTTTATAGACATCTTCGGTCTTGTTCCATAGAACATGTCTCTCTTGAATTTGTACCTCCACTAGACCTTTTGACAATTTTACCGGACCGGGAGATCTGCTGGTCCGACATAGTGGAAACCGGGCCTTATGGTTGAGTTAAATTTTCGAATTCCTTTCTTTTCGATTACGTCGGTAGTTATGTCGAATAACTGCACAATTCTACGTAATGTCAAAATATTTTATCGTTGCAGATGAAATTCATATTTTATAATGGTCATAGCTTTCATTTTTATTAAGACATTTCCAAAAGCATCACTTTTGAAGTGCTTGAGTTAAAATGTTCTATTTTTTAAGAATAGTTTCTTAATCTTATTTCACTATTCCCCATGTTGGTTTGGGCTTCTTCGCAGAATAGATCATCTGGCTTCCTGCCAGGCAGCTGGTAAAAGGCGAGCATAGGCTTACCGGTACTAAAACCGTGACATCTGACTAGGTGGTAGAGTTTCGCAGAGACTTACCCGGATTGGAACCACCGCCTTACCTATTCCTGCCGCCATAACGTCGTGACGTGTTCCGGTTCGGAGGTTAAGGTAGCCGGTAACCTTACTTTTACTCGAAGCCTCAGGTTGGCAACGCACCATTACCACCTCTGGTGTCTCTAGGCGACGGGAATTTCTTACCATCATTAAATCCGTCTGCTTGTCTGCCTTCCAATATCATAAAAACTTTTTCACTATTATTCACTTTCTCATTTTATTACACTATAAACTAGTTTTTGCATCTTACTTCTCTAATTGTGATACAAGGTCACGGTTGTAGTTATGTAATAAGCTTTCGTTGCCTCTTAAGTTGATCGAAACATTTGTCGGAACAGTGTCATCAGATTACAATCACTTTTTAACCGACTTGGAAAAAAGGAATAGGTTCTCAATTCAATATTATGTTTTTATTATGTACTAGCTGTCCCGGCGAACTTCGTTCCACCCGCTTCGTTGGTATGGGAAAATTTTAAATGTTGGTTTTCCTAGATTCCTCGCAGCGTTTCTTTATTTATAACCTTTTAAACCTTTCCTGAACTTCTACAAATAATTCAAAACCAAAAGGAGCCAAATCGGAGCATTTCGTTCGTGTGTTCTCAAACATTTTCGTCCATTAAACTTGTTGAATATTAGAATCGCTATTCAAGACACAGTTAATTTTTTTTTATTATATACTTTTCTCAAATCTAATCATTAACTTTTTTGTACATACATACATACATATACATATCTTCACGCCAAGTCCCTTATTAGGTAGGCAGAGACTATCGAGTGCCAGACCTCACGATCCTGACAAGCCTGTCTAGCTTCCTTCACATTCATTGCCCTTTTCCTACAAACACGCCGCTTTTAAAGACTTTTGACACCACCCTCGGATAATATCCGATTGATCTGATCGTGGAATGTCAGCCTTGGTCTCCCCGGGTACCTACATCCATCCGCATTCGCAATGTATATCTGCTTATTCAATCTTTCATTCTTTCCACATGACCGAACCAGCGGAGCATGCCCTTTCGCATTTTAACAACAACACTTTCTTTCAATCCTACTCTTTCTCGGATTTCACTGTATCTTACTTTTTTGTATTACATTTAATTCGGAGAAAAATTGTGAAATTAGGTGCAGACAATAAAGTGACTTTCAGCAAATGAAGAGTACTTTTGTGGCGTGAAATATTTTAACAGCCATAATAGAAAACTAGCGAAATAAAAGTTACACCTCTGAATCTATATCTGCAATGCAGTACCTCAATGAAATAGGGCTTTTATCATACTAACATAGCCTTTTTAATTGCGCTATACCTTTACTCTACACGGGTTTTAAATTATTGACTAAACGGCTATAATCATACTTTTTTTTATAACATTGGAAGGCAAACAAGCAGACGGATTTCCTGATGGTAAGAAATTCTCGCCGCCTAGAGACACCAAAGGAGGTAATGGTGCGTTGTCAACCAGGGGCAGGGATGTTGGGCCTCGAGCAAAAGTAAGTTAACCGGCTACCTTACCCTCCGAACCGGAACACGTCATGACGTTATGGCGGTAGGAATAGGTAAGGCGGTAGTACCAATCCGGGTGAGTCGCTGCGAAACTCTACCACCTAGTAGGATGTCACGGTGTTAGTGACGGCAAGGCTATGCTCGCCTTTTACGAGCTGCCTGGCACAGAAAGGTAGATGGTCTATTCTACAAAGAAGCCAGGACCAACACGGGGAAACAAAAATCCTTGTTTGCTCCTCACATTACGAAGTATAAAAAAGAAAGAAAAGAAAAAAGAAGTATAAACTTTCCTACTGTTAGTTTTACACTTCAGTCTGTGGTATTCCGGAATAAAATTCGATAATTCACAAAAAGGCCTAGTTCTGAGACATACCAGCGTTTTTAAGAATGAATCTTAAACTGATACTTCAATTACTAAACCAATGGAAATACTTATTTGGCAACCAATTTAAAAAAAGAGGAAGATTTGTTCGACTCCTATTTTTTTCATGGATATTAATCGGTTTCTCTGTCATTTCTGAGTGTGACTCGAAAAGAGGCAAGGTAGGCAGAGGCACAACCAGGGCACCCACGACTAGCCGAAGATACTAAGTCCCGTAATGGGATAGGTGGCAAGCCTATCGCCAACCGGGCACGTTTCCAATTCCGACCAATATTTTTTTTATTATAAAATTGGAAAAATCCAATTTTCTTTTTGTTGGCCGACCCGGGATTCGAACCCGAGACCTCATGCAGTCAAGTCCAATACCCGGACCGCTCGACCATAGAGGCGACAATGTACTATTTACTACTTAAATGTACTTTATGATTTATTTATTAAAATCGAAGTCGACGTTCTGCAGTTTCACTGCGATTAAAATTATTAATAGGTAATAATAATAATAAGTTCATCACACAAATGCCTGTCCCCGTCGCGAATCGAACCCGAGCCTAGGCGAGGCTAGGCGTGTACGCTAGCCACTCGACCAACGAGGCGGTCAATTAATAAAAGAGAGTTTAATATTGTGACACACAACACACCTGATGGAAAGTGATGTAGTAGTCAAAGATAGCACTAAGTAGCACTAAGCAGCCTATTCACTGTTACTTTAAAAAGTCCTAAATTTTTACACTGCAAATAAAATATAGGAAGTGAATTCTAACCTTTTGAATTACAAAAGATGAAGAAAAAGACAACTTATAGTTCTGATACGTGGATTATCGGCCGAGTACGGATGATATATAATATACTAGCTATCACCCGCGGTTTCGGATTATCGGCAGAGTATGGATGACTTAACATACTGGCTATCACACGCGGGTTTGGTCGCATGTAAGTCCTTAAAATTGTTCTGTGTTACTTTTAATACCTCCAAGAATATGTGTACAAAGTTTCATGATGATTGGTTAAGTGATTTTCGCGTGGAGGCGTAATGAACAATCATACATTCGCATTAAAAATATTGGTCTAGTCTAGTCAATTTGTCTAGCACGTGTTTACCCATACACAGTTACATAAAGTCATGCGAAGTCCCTTCTTAGTCCCTTAGGTATATTATATATACTAGCTGACCCGGCAGACGTTGTTCTGCTACATTTTTAATGTGATTTTTAAAAAAAAAGTCAGGGTGAGTGACCCTTATCACTTAGGGGTATGAAAAATAGATGTTGGCTGATTCTCGGACCTACTCAACATGCTCACTAAGTTTTATGAGAATCGGTCAAGCCGTTTCGGAGGAGTATGGGAACGAACATTGTGACACGAGAATTTTATATATAAGATGATTTCAGATTATGACGTGATTGCCCATATACAGTTATGCAGATTATAGATTATATCTTTATATATATAATTCTTCTGTAAGTGTGTATGTCACTGAACTCCTTCTAGACGGCTGGACCGATGTTGATGAAAGTTTTTGTGTATGTTCAAGGGAATTCGAGAATGGTTTAGATTCACAATTTGGTCTCCTGGAAAATGTTTAATTATTTAATAATAAGTCGTTGTTGATTTTGGAATGTTTCACATCCGATCCGACAGACTGCGCTACTGTCGAAGCATTAGTGTCAAGCGATACGAAGTTTGCTGGGTCAGCTAGTATACATATACCTATAACTTCAAACGAAGTCCATACGAGGTAGGCCAAGAGTATCGAGTCGAAAAATAAAAATAAAACTATTATGCATATGATTGCAGGTTTTTATTTTGTAAAACAATTACCCAGCGTCAATTACGAGAATCGAATCATCAATAAATCGATTAAACTCGAAGCATACGACCTTGTGTTACGAGAGGTGTTCGGAATTTGGTGATATTGCATAACCATATAGCCATTTTAAAATCAATTAGTTATGCAGCGTATTTAAAGGTACATATTTTTGTTTTAACAATACACATCTTCATGCCAAGTCCTTTACGGGATAGGCAGAGAGTATCGAGTGGCAAATCTCATGATCCTGGCATACCTGCCTAGTTTCTTCTACATTTATACCCTTTTCATACCCATACGAAACGACCTTGGACACCACCGTCGGATAACATCCGATCGATTTTGGGGACCTTAATCTTGTTTAAATGCAATGAATACAAAATGTTTTGGATATCTCCACACTAAAAATATTTAAGATTTTTTTGTATCAGATCGCGTATATCAGCGTACTTGTGCACGTCGATATTATTATAAAACTGCCACTGGATCCGAATTATTAATAACTGAAAATTTTAAATAACAACTTATATTTTATTAATACGTCGTCCAAGTACCTACACGAAAATGGTCAAATAAAAGAAAATGCAAAAACCGAATCCAATTATTTCAATACTTAGTCGCGGTTTAATCGTTCTGAAAAACAGCCATCAAGATTGGTTTGTTGATTAAAGAAAACAACAGTCGGATTGATAACATCCTCCATTTTGAAGGTCGGTCAAAATCGCTTCTGAAATGACAGAGAAATCGATATGAAACAGTAGTAAGTAGCAGAAGTCAAAAGTGATATGACCTCCTCGTTTTTCGTATTCTGTCAAAAGTCGTGTGTTATGACAATATGTGGTCATGACTTAGAAAAATTAAAATGAAAAGGCCGTACACAGTGATATTTAAAAAGATACGAGATCCCATGAGCATTATTGACTTTTTTGTCATAGTTTTTAAATTTCCTGTACACACACGATGGCATTTTATTGCATTTAATTCCCAAGTCACGCGACGCAACGCATTTGACGGCAAGGGCAAGTCCAAATACGTCCTAATTAGGACGTATTTGGGTCTTCGTATTATGGGCTTATGTAATATATATTCTATTATTTTTAAATATCATTGGCCGTACATAAGTCTTTATAATTTGTGAAAGGGCCATGAAAAATTGTTGGCAAATGAGTATTAATTCCATTTTAAGTTTATATTTTAAATCAAATTAAAAAAAAGGACGTTTTATGTTTCACTCCAAAATTTTAAGTAGGTATGTTAATCGATTACTCAGTCTTTTGGTAACGGATTTCAAATATTCTTTTTTATTTGAAATACCGAAAATCGAGGATTTACTCATTCTTTTGTACATAGACAGGGCTTGAAATAGCGGTATTTTTAGGAACCGGTATTAATGACCTTGAAGCAATACCGATACCAAGGCGTTACCTGTACTGTTTGTACCGGTACCAGACTTAGTACCGGTACTGTTGCTTTAAGGGTTCTGATACCGGTACTGTTTCAATATCATTTATTCATCAATTATCATTTTTTCTTCAATCGAAGATATCTCTGTTCCTTCATGAGTGATTAAAATAATACCGATACATAAAAAGGAAAATTGGCAACTTCGCACTTGTATTTAACGGGTACCTTTATTGGATACCGGTTTTTATCGGTATTCATACCGGTACTTGTTAGATACCTGTATCGGGTCAGTACCGGTATACGAAGTACCGGTACCCACTTTGGAACCGGTATCCAGGTATCTAAATGGCAAGAACCGCTAAATACCGGTAAAGAACCTGTACTTTTCGTACCGGTTTCAAGCCTTGTACATAGACGATACAATTAGTGAAATCGAAGAAGGATTTTTTAAGTTTTGGGTACTAAATTATTAATTTGCACACTTCCTTTTTTGGATTTGATACTTATCTTGCAACATCTCTATTCTAAATTCTATTTCTAAATTTAAATGCATAGACGAATTGAAATAAACGATCGTTTTGTGTTCTTCCTTGAGGGAATTCTTCCTTCCTTTTAAATCCAGCTCACAGTTTACAGTTCTTCCAAGAACAAGTTTAAATCTAGATGTTCTCTCAAAACAATCGAGTTCCTTGACCTTGTTTTTTAATTTGCACATTTTAAAATGCGTAAAAAGCCAGTTCATAGCAATGTCAACTAAAAAGACGTTCGGCATGCTTTACGATAACAAATCATTATTTTAGCTTTATAATTATGTCACATTTTGTATCATATTATATTCATACATATATACCTATATTCACGCCAAGACTTTTACAGAGTAGGCACATAGTATTGAGTGCCAGACCTCACGATCCTGACAAACCTGTCTGGCTACCTTTTTTTTATACAAGAGAAGTCAAAGGAGTAAGTGCGTCACCTGATGGAAAGTGATCGCCGCCTCCCACAGACATCCGCAACACCAGGAGTATCACAGATGC
This sequence comes from Calephelis nemesis, assembly GCA_002245505.1. Lineage (NCBI taxonomy): Eukaryota > Metazoa > Arthropoda > Insecta > Lepidoptera > Riodinidae > Calephelis > Calephelis nemesis. The sequence goes on from NJDD01005703.1 coordinate 42,293, forward strand.
GTTGCCGACCTTTCCTTCACACTCATTAGCTTTTTCACACGAACACGCTGGTTTCGGAGACTCTTGACACAACCCTCGGATAGTATCCGATTGATCTGATCGTGAAATATCAACCTTGGTCTCCCCGGGTAACTACATCCATCCACATTTACATTGTAAATCTGCTTTGTCAATCTTTCATCTGTCGTCGAAGGATGTTTTTTCGCATTTTAACACCAACATTTTATTTCAATCCCACTCTTTCTCGGATCTTATGTGACCTTACAAATGTGATGTGATCTTACAAATGTGGTCACCGAGCGTTACACCGCAGATTTTCCGTAGAATACTAAAATATTTAAAACTTCTCTAACAAACAGTTTTAGTAGTTATCATGATTTATAGTATTTAAATATTTACTAGTGGTAGTCTGTTGGTCGAAATTTGACCACAATAAATTTTAATATCTTGTTAATAAGAACGCCATCTTCATTTCGAAAGACCAACTACTTTGTTTCCAAACTGTATGGTGCGCCATCTGTGATCTTTTATCGTTATCATCAATATATTTGTTTGTGTGTGTCAAATGCATGGTAGTGTGGGTAATGTTTTATTTATCGATTTAATGTACTTTATAAGCTACTGCTAAGCTTACTATTGAACAATATTAGCGTTCTGCACTTTTCCTGCACATAAACTATAAGTTTGCCAAATTTCATACTCCTCCGTCAGATAATATGATTATTGTCAAAATGATCCTATTGCCCTAGCGTATCTAATACGAGTAATATATTGTATTGGTTAGTTGGTTTGGTTGTAACCCAAAAATGTAGGATACTGAATTATTAAACCAATCAGTAGTAGTCAGTTTTAGCTAAATATTAGAGTGTTGTTCAGCATCACGCCAAATTGATACCACCGCCTTACTTACTCCTGCCATTACAGCGCTACTACTTGCCATCGTCGTGTTACGCGTGGAAGAAAATGATAGTCGGTAGACATTCACAAAATGGCATAAGATCTTGGCTAAGGGGTAGAGACGCACCAGTAACATCTATAACTGACCGCCTGCGTGTTTGCTATTATTATTACATGGAAAAAGTCATAACACGTATTATGAAGGGCAGGCAACTTTTAAATATGTTTTCAAGTTTTGAAACACCTCTCAAGAATGTTTATCTAATGATAAGCAACATTTCATCATAATAATTATGTGTTTTATCTAATACTAGCAGCCTGTCCCAGCTTCGCATGGGCGGACAAACTTATATGTTATACATATAAACCATCCTCTTGATTCACTCTACCTATTATTAAAACCGTATCAATATCCATTACGTAGTTTTTATCATCCAAACATACAAACAACGAAACAGCTTTTTATAGGGACAGACAACGGTAAGCGACTTTGTTTTATACTATGTAATGACGTAAAAAAGAAAGTCCTTTTTTTAAATTTGTTTAATCTACGTAACATTTCAAAAAGGAATTCCACTTATTTCACTACCATCTTTTTGTATAACTTTATTTATTTAAATTTTATGATCTCTAATTAAATAAGTTTGTACTAAAAAGCGAACTTTATGTTTTTTTTTACTTTCCATCAATGAACATTTTGATCATCAGAGAATATTAGATAGAATCCTTCCTATCATACTGTTTAATGTCTTAAATGCGAAAGTTTGTATGTTTGTTTGTTACTCCTTTACGCAAAAACTTCTATACCGATTTTCATAAAATTTGGTACACACATAGAGGATAACTTGAATTAACACATAGGATAGATTTTATCCCGAAAATTAATTAAAAAATTATTACAAATAAAAAAATATATTGTTAATGCTGTTTATTAAATATCTTGCATAATTCTTGTATATACATAGTACACAAATACTCGGTACACAAAGATGTACTCAAGCTAAATTATAAACTTATGTACACATTTACATGAATCAATAATGTGATGTATGAGTAAAAACAAATACATATAATACAGCAAAACATGTGAAAACCGACTTCCAAATCCAGACTTGTTTTTGAGAAAAAAAAAGTATCCTCACGCCCATGTCCCCGAAGAGCACGCAGAGGCACAACCAGGGAACCCACGACTAGCCGAAGATACTAAGTCCCACATAGGTGGCAAGCCTATCGTCAACCGCGCACATATCCAATCCCGAGCAACTTTTTTTATTAGAAAATTAGAAAAACCCAATTTTCTTTTTGTTGCCCGACCCGGGATTCGAACCCGGAACCTCATGCAGTTAAGTCCAACAACTGAGCCGCTAGAACACAGAGTCGACTAAGGTTTGAGGAGGGTTTGTAAGGATCGTGATACTTGATAGTCAGAGGCGAACGTGAATGTGTGTAAAAATATGTATGTATGTGCATGTCTTCTTGTAACTACTCTCAAATTCATTCGATCTTCGCATCCTTTACAATAATAGTACAAACGACTTATAATCACTTGTTAAACGTTTGTTAGCAAATGTTCTCAGACTCTGGTTTAGGGATGAAATGATACGAGTAAATCTAAGTAAGTACTCGATACTTTTATCCGATACCAAGTACATTTTAGTATCGAAACTTTGAAATGAAGTATCGAGCAGGGATCGGTTAAAAGTACTTATATCAGTAAATTTTATGGTTTATGGAAATTATGGATAAAACATTATGGATGTTTTATCTTTTAACATTGAAAAAAAACAGTTTATCCTAAATTGAAGTTTCTGAACGCATCCTAGGTAAGCCTACCTAGTAAGGTAACTAATTTTTTGTGTAGTTAGCAGCCTTGGCAGCGTTTTCTTGAGCAGCACCACGAAAACCAACTTTTTTCATAAATTATTTTGAAGGTGTTTACCCGCGACACTCACGGGAGTATCTCAAATATTATTATTTTATGTTAGATATTATTAGTACTTTTCAATAAAGAATACCAATACTTGTTACGGTTTTCACTCAAAATTTTCCTAAAACGTTACGATACTAGTAAGTATCGATACTTTGTGATCTATACTTTTTTTATGATATTGGAAGGCGAACAAGCAGACGGATATCCTGATGTTAAGAAATTCACGCCGCCTAGAGACACCAAAGGTGAAAATGTTACGTTACCAACCAGAGGCCGGGATGTTAGGCTTTGAGCAATAGTAAGTTAACCGGCTACCTTATCCTCTGAACCGGAACACGTCACGACGTTATGGCGGCAGGAATAGGTAAGGCGGTGGTACCAATCCGGGTGAGTCGCTGCTAAACTCTACCACCTAGTAGATATTGAGTAAATATTAATACTTGATGACCAATACTAGTATCGAGTAAAGTATCGATACCCCAGTGGTATCGTTTCATCCCTACTCTGGTTTCTTGAACTTGTTGACGCAAGATTAACGAAGCTGACAGGATAATGTAATAACTTTCCTACAAATTTAATGTCACGTCATTTTCCTGTACGGCAATAAAATTGGGTCAGGAAGTGTCTTTTTATTGTAAAGATTTTTTCTGAACATGACGAATTTCTTTTCGAAGTTTTGACAAGAATGATTTCAATTTTTAATCGACTCCAAAACGGCTGAGGTTATTAATCTATGATGTTTCTTTTTAATTTAGTTTGTACGTTTATTACGCGATAGCTAAGTAATCATGAATGGATTATAATGTTCGTCTTAATGTAGGTCATAATTCAGAGGTGAACCTAAATTTAATCTGGATAGGATATCTGGCAATACTGACCATATAGAAAATACAACCCAACATGCATACAGTTATTAGGAGGTATTTTAATCTGCTTTAATCTACTTTTTGTTTCTAGTATTTAAAGACACTTATAGCACTAGACCACACTGAAGTACTAAACCAATAAGAGAAACGAAACTGATATTTTCATAATATGTAGTTTTCCTGTAAAAATCCAACCCACACTAATATATTATGCGAATAGTCTGTCTGTTCTCTTTTACCGCTTAACTGCTAAATAGATTTTGATATAATTCGAAATACATCTAGTCAAAGACTCGAGTTCAAACATAGGCTACTTTTTCTGAAAAAATAACGCCAATAAACTTAAAGGGGGAATATAGTTTGTACATATACCCATATATACAAAAGCAAGTTTAAAAATCCTACCTACTCTACGCTGACAAAGTCGCGGGTGAATAGCTAGTCTAAGTACTACGAGTATAATTACAACATAAATACCGTCACCTCGTAATCAATCGATATCACGTTAGTGGGATGGCTACCGTCGCCTCCGGTCTCGGCGACGAAGACCTCTCTTGCGCCCGGCGCCTAACGCCGGGCAACGAGCCGCCAATATTCCTCCTTCCAATCCACCCAGTAACCAGAACGCAGCACCAAGTCGAGGTACGGTCTCCCGGGAGACAACCCTTGTTGCTGGCGTTGTAGGGAACAGTCCAATCCATCTAAATAATGATGTCTCGGGCTGAGCACTCTGCTCGGCCCACAAAGCTCGGTGAAGTTGCATAAAATCGCGAGATTAGCAACAATTTAGTCATTCAAAAAAAAAAAAAAAAAGTTAGTGGGATGTCCCTATATTTTCCGTTTCGTCATATCTATTAAAAAATTAATCAAAAACTTATATAATGATGTCTTCAATAAAAAAATTCAACCAACTTCCGAAAAGCTCTTAAATCGTTATGTATTTTTATGTGTACTATCTTAGATATCACTAGAATTATTACTGATGGTAGAGTACTGTTCAGTAACTTGCGTGGGTAGGGAGCATCGCCTCTCCTATTCCTACTGTCATAGCGAAAGTGTCATGTTTTGATATGGAGGGTAGGGTAGCCGGCAGACTTTCATAATAGGCCTAGCATCCCGGCTACTGGATAGTCACGCACCTATTACATCTATGGTTTCTAAAAGCAACGGTTGTCTCTTACCATCAGGAGATCTATGTGCTTACTCGCTGATCTATAACATAAACAATCCAACAGTCTACGTTACTAAATTATTTCACTAGTAGGCGATGGGATCGTCATATCTTAGTTACCAAAATATATAAAAAATCCTATAAGTTACACATACAGGATAAAACGTAGCTAGTCTTTCTCTTTCTACGTTAAAATGAATATATAATAACACAAAAAATAAAAAAGGTTAGGTAGCTAACAAAACCTACGTGTAAAGCTAAGAACCATATCGATCACCTCACCTTTCAAACAAAAAAAATCGCATCAAAATCAGTCCATCTGTTTAAATTTTTGTAAATGCTGACTGTAACTGACGACACATACGCCACATAAAAAATATAACACCCCTCTTTACGTCAGGGGTTAAAAATCAGTTCAGATGTTTTGATGCGAAAGCGGAACACAACTACAAACATACACAATTCCGCATTTATAATATTAGTAGAGGTTGGCTGAAAACAATAAATATTATCTGTGGCTATAAAATAAACACTCAATATTTCACAAGTGAGTTATTACCGCTTCATCCTTGCGTCATTACTCTTTAATGCAGCATTATGTCCTTCCCAGGCACGTTTGTATTTATTGTAGTTACGTGAATATGCGTAATATTGTGCAACATTTTATTCACACAAAAATGTATTTTAACCTACTTTAAAAATAGGAGAGGTATATAACCTCTCCATATAAACATATTGTTTGAGGCCTCAGTTTTTATGTATATTAAGATTTTTGAACCGGTTTTAGAATTTCTTTTTTATTTGAAAAATCGTAAGTTTAAGGTTAAGGTAAGGCTAACATTGCCACTTTTTTTAGAATAGATTACAATTAAGGTGTTTATATTACCATCAAACTTAATGATGGAATCCTATGGAAATGGCGGCAAATAATCAGTTTTTAATATAGCAACCATTTACGGTTGATTTATTAATTTAAAACAAGATCAGTGTTAAATTACTAGGCTGAACCTATAGCATAAAAAAACTAAGTGTGTAAATGGACAATTATAATATAGAATAATGAATTAAGACAAAAATATATAGTTTTTTATATTTGTCGTCTACCGGTTTCCTATTTATCCACGCCTAATCAACAAAATCAATCGTTAAAAATGAATTGCTTTTAATTGGAGAAGGAATAAAAACAAAATATCTTTTAATTCACAAACGCGCGTTCCAATTTCTATTATACTCACAGTTTACACTCCAACAACTTTCGTAACTTGAAACCTGGAATATGCAGAAACATTCAAACGTATCTAAAATGTACTTATTAACTTTCTTATAAATCGTATTTATACTATCATTATTCATGTGAACGTGTCCGAATATTACGCTTTCATAAAGTTTGACTTCAATGTTTATAAACATTGGCAATAAAAAACTATTCGAAAAACCAGTTACCCTGCATAACAGCGGTGTAAATTTGAGGCAGCAGTTATTAACCTTTTTTTAAATAATAATAATAATAATAAATATTTTTGGACAAGTAACACAAATTGAATCTAACCCCAAAGTAAGCAAATTATATGCTTGTGTTTTGGGTGTTAGTCAACGATACTAATACATAGAAATACTTAAATATATACCAGAATAAATTTAATAAACACCCAGACCTATACATACATATGTTAAAAAAACTGGTGGTAGAGTGCTCTGCAGCAACTTGACCGGGTAGGGATCCACCGCCTTACCTATTCCTGTTACCAAAATGACTCTGTCATGTTCCTGCCCGGAGGGTAAGGCATACAGTAAACTTGCACAATAGGCTTAACGTCTCTTCCACTTCCACATCATTTATGGTGCTTATCAGCCACGTTTATCTCCTAGCGTCAAAAGAACTGTGACCTCTCACATAAAAAAACTTGAATCCGTTATATAGCATAAGAAGCATCTGTATTACATCAGCTTTGAAACAAAAAAATCCGCATTGAAATTGGCCCACGTTTAAGAGTTATGATCCCACACACAAGCGTGCAAGTACACAAACAGACACATCAAACTTATAACACGAGGGCGATTTTTGTCAGGGCTTAAAGAATAATAAGCGGCACTGTAGCGTAGCAACGGGCGATACTAACTAAAATATTTTATCTACACTCGTACCCGCAAATACATGAATCATCAAAATAAATAAGCTCTCAAAGAAAAGCAAATTATTAGTATTTATCTAAAAACAGGGAGATCGGGAGAAAATTCTATTACAATTTATTAAACATAAAATATTTACTCATAAACACAAATATTATCTAAGGCTAGAATAAGCACTCAATATTTCAAATATAATATTTTGTACTTAAACATAGAAAATACATTACAAACATTATGTTTAATTAATTCTTAGTTTTTAAAATACACTGATGTTATACTATTTTATTATGTACATACATAACTTCACGTCAAGTCCCTTGCGAATAAGGTAGAGTTTCGATTAGGTACCGAATATCCTCACTCAATATACTAACACGATAGTATAGCTAGAGAATATCGAAAAACGTAAAAAAATTCCTTCATCCAATATATGTTTTTTTACAAACTTTGCGTCTTAATAAGACTTCTTCAAGTACTTAACTTGTATTTACAACCATTGCCAATAGACACCATAGATGTGATAGGGGTTGGTAGCATAAAAAATCTGAATCTTTAACAATTATAGCAGGTACTGTTTGTTGAGAAAAACCGCATTATAAATTAAACCACAAATACCACTTGTATGGTTTAAGTGAATAAAGATTATACTGATTCTAATTTTCTTTCTCATATCGTAAATGCTAAAGCATATATTTTTCAATTTGTTAAATTTTAGTATCTTCGGCTAGTCGTGGGTGCCCTGGTTGTGCCTCTGCCTACCCCTTCGGGGATATAGGCGTGAAGATACTTTTTTTTGTTAAATTTTAAAATCAAAACGGCTGCACCGATTTTAATTCGTTTTAAGTTAAAATAGTTGTACCGTGGAAAAGGACACAAGTTTTTATTTTATTTTTAAGTGTTAATGAATGTGGGGGAACGGATAGGTACGCAAGGATCGTAAAATTTATCAATCCATATTCTCTACCTACCTCGTAATGGACTTGGTGTGAAGATATGTATACATACATATCTCATTACAGGTACTGAAATATTCAGGAACGTGTTCTCTACAGGTAGTTTTAAAAATACATAGCAAAAACTGCAGTCAATGATAAGTATGAAATACGTTATACCAAAGATTTACTGAAAAACTCAATATTATTTATGGCTTTAAAATAAACACTCAATATTTCACAAATGAGTTATTACCGCTTCATCTTTGCGCCATTACTCTTAACACTAGTACTATCGGGGCACGTTCGTATTATTGTAGTTACGTGTACACGCATAATATTATTTTGCATACATTTTACGTTATCTCAATATTTTATTGCACAAGAATATAATTACATTCGAATTCTAACATTTCACGCATTTTTCACGATGAATAAGACACAAGTCATTTTTTTAAGAGTTTGTATGAAAAGAGCAATGAATGTATAGAAAGCCGGATATGCAAGATAGGTGTGCAAGGATCGTAAAATTTAGCACTCGGTACTCTCTACCTACCTCGTAATGGACTTGATGTGAATATCTATGTAATATCTGTGGACACATACATATCTCATTACAGGTGCTGAAATATTCTCTACAGGTAGTAAAAAAATACATAGCAAAAACTGCAGCCAATGATCAGTATGAAATACGTAACACAAAAGATTTACTGAAAAACTCAATATTATTTATGGCTTTAAAATAAGCACTCAATATTTCACAAATGAGTTATTACCGCTTCATCTTTGCGCCATTACTCTTAACACTATGTACTATCGGGGCACGTTCGTATTATTGTAGTTACGTTGACGCGCATAATATTATTTTGCATACATTTTACGTTATCACAATATTTTATTGCATAATAATTTGCATAGAATAATAGCATTCGAATTCTGAAATACGCATTTTTAGCCTATGGTTAATTAGAGTATTAATTATGGATTTTAATTAATAAGGGAAAGGATTATTAAATATGGCAAAAATGGAGACTTTCGTTGCTTCTCTTAAACTTTTCTTTTTACAAATATTCGTACTTTAATAAACAAAAATAAGAAGAAGTTCTCAGTTTGGCGTTTTTTTTTATCTTAGAGCATGCCTAACTCTACTGAGTAGTAGGATTTTGATTCTCTCTCTCTCTCTCTAATAAAATGGTTAGTATGCTGATAACCTCGCGGTTATTACAACTTAACCGGGCTTTTTATTATGTAATGTGTATTTTCAATTTTCTAATAGAAAGTAACGTTTTCCGGGATTAGATATGTGCCTGAAAGGCGATATCGTTCATTATCGTATCGTGGCATTGGCGATGTCGTCGATCTCCTAGTTGAGAATCTGCCTACCACATTGCGAATATGGTCGAGAATATACAATATTTCTCGAATAATCTGATCATAACTGCAATAATTCTCATACCGTCTACATGTCCGACAAAATTTCGTAATCTACGACCTCAGAATAGAACCTTGGCCCTGAAGGCTAAATCACGAATGCCCCTCTCAGTAAGACTAACTACACTCACTTGCGCAACTCTCGCAGTAAACTTTAGAAAAGGACTTTAATGTGATGAACGTTGATAAAATGTAGTTGAAATTGTTATGCAAACGTAAGAAAGAGACAAACCTACAAAAGTTTTTTTTATTGTCTGAAAGCGCTTCAAAATATATTTTCTATTTTAGCCAAAGCATTTTATTTTCTAACTAGCTGATACGACTGAGGTGTTTTATTCTAGAATTAAATTTTCTTTTCTGTATCTAAATTATGAATACTGTCCTGCCTGGGGTGATTTTTTCTTTTTTTTTAATTTGTATGTATTATAAATTATAAAAACTACTGTTTTAGTTCTAATAAACTGAACTGAAAGAAGGCCGACCCGTTGTCCTCTTTCATATTTAATTTGCTATTCGGGACTATCAGCCATACTCACAGAAATTAATTGTCTTTTGATCAGTCATTAAGTCGACATTGTCAAGACACAATTTCGACATTATGATAGATTAAAACTGACGTCTCTGTATGCGGCCGTAAGATAAGTTCCAAAAACTATAATAATTTATCTTTAAAATCAGCCCAGCAGTTTTCGAGTTATAAGTGTTATAACAGATCACACTTTTTTATGTACGTGTATGTACAAATATACGATTATCTGTAGTGTACGGTAGATTGGATAAAAATTAATCTACTTTTAAAATTATTTGTAATAAATTATGAAACTTACTAAACATATAAATAAATAAAATTTCTATTAAAAATATAAAAAGTGATTTAAATGTTTAAATGTACATAAATATATCATTTCTTTAAATTTAATTAATCATTTCTGATTAAATATATCATTTCTTTAAGTTGCACACAACAATGTCGTAGAATATGTTGTAATCTTAAATATCTTTGTAACAACTTTTTAACACACATATTCCGCAAATAAATAATATTCATTTTTCATTTGTATCTCTTGCAAGTAAACTATACGTTTGCACCAAACTTTACTGTATTGCATTATACTAGCTCCGAACATAGTTCATGGCTATAGTTAAAGACTATTGGGAAGTAATATGACTCACTGATTACTTATTGATCTTAGTTTTGTTAGTTTCTGATCTGTGAGCATCTGCCATTAGTCAGGTTTAATTATATTATTGTAACAATTTATTATCCAATGCAAAATCAGACTTAAATGATTCTAAATAAGTCATAACTCATGAGTCCTCATAATCAGTCAAATCTCATCGAATGAAATTGGGCGGCAATGAAAAAACATACGATACACTAATTTCTTTATGAACATTTTTCACTTTGTACAAAATGTTACCAAAATTAACAAATTTTACTGAATGTGCACACTAAATTCAATAACTAAAATACTACGTTCACCTTTTCTTTCGATCCTGCAAAAACTCAGTGTAGGTAATACCAAAGTAATACGAAAATACGCTTGTGTGAATGCGAGCGTGCGTACGTGTATGAGTATAGTTCTTTCTTTCTTTAGTTTTTGACATTTGCGTTAGCATTGTGCCATTAGTCAATTATAAATTGCATCAAGTCAACCGATTTACCAAACTCGGGTTTCAATTATTCAACATAGTCACAAGTCGTCAATAAAAGTCATGTCGGGTCTTGAGTAAACCGGTGGCCTCATTACTCATGCTCATATAGTAAAATTTGGCGGCAACGAGGAAATACACGATACGCTAATTTCTTTCACTTTCACTGAACAACATTGTACAAAATGCCACCAAAATTAAATAATTTCACTCAATATAAACACGAAGTTCAAATATTATGATAAAACTTCGACCGTCTTTTCTCTGGATGGCGCTAAAACTCCCGTGAGTTAGTTATGCTTCACTATTGTCAAAACGTTCATATCATATTTATCGTTCACTAGCTGTCCCGGTGAACTTCGTACCGCCCGTTCAGTTTGTATGAGAAAAATTACAATATTATTATGTTTCCAAACAAATGATGCTCGAATTTAATTAAGTAACCACGTTTCCGAACAAACAATGCTCTTTCAATTCAATATAGTCTATGGCTGTGAATGACATTGACATTCGTTATGCACGTTTTTCAAAATATGCAAAATTAAATGTACATTTTTCAAAATTTTCGAGAGATTTTTTTAATATTATTTCCGTAAGAACCTTCTCCTAATGAAAACAAAAACAACAAAAAAAAATTAGTGAAATCGGTTCAGCCATTCACGCGTGATGCCGTGACCAAGGAAAACGGGTTTCATTTATATATATATAAAATATATATATAAACGGGTTTCATTTATATATATATAATTTCTTTATTCTAATAATAGTTCATATTATGTAATTAAAAAAAATTGTAAGGATAACATGAGTAACATTTTATTACTTCAATTAAATTTGACCACACTCTTACTACCAGATTTTCATACATAAAATATAAAGACATAATTACGACGGACCGGATCTGATTCCGGAACGTAACAAATATAATATAACAAAACAATAAATCCTCTGTATTTTCCCCGTTTAGGTCCGGTTCCTCTGTGTGGCATAGAACATCTAATGTCCTGCCTGGCCGAAAGGCGAGCAAAGGCGAAAAAGGCCATTACAGAAACACCACTGGTCCTGGTACTGGTGTATCATAAAAAATATAGTTTTCTAAATTTAAATTTGAATCAAAGATGGATAACAAATTATTCCCTTTACAAACTCTCGCTCCTATTTGGTAGATAGGGGTTTTTATCTACAGTAATAAAGTCATAGAAGCCAAATTTTGTGAAATCTTTAGAGACTTTATCTTTAGATTGGCCCGTGTTGGTCCGGGCTCCATTGTAGAATAGATCATCTGCCTTCCTTGCCAGGCAGCTCGTCAAAGGCGAGCATAGGCTCACCGTCACTAACACCTTGACATCTGACTAGGTGATAGAGTTTCGCAGCGACTCGCCCGGATCGGTACCACCGCCTTACCTATTCCTGACGCCATAACGTCCATGTTCCAGTTCGGAGGGTAAGATCGCCGGTAAACATACTTTCGCTCGAGGCCTAACATCCCGGCGTCAGGTTGGCAACGCACCATTACCACCTTTGGTGTCTCTAGGCGGCGTGAATTTCTTAACATCAGGAAATCCGTCTGCTTGTTTGCCTTCCAATATCATTAAAAAAAGACTGGCATACATTTACAATCAATATATTACCATGGTTGGGATTTATAATAAAGAAAAAAAGACGTTTGTGCCCGGTTAGCCGTTACATTGTGTCTTCGTTTAGTCGTGGGTGTCCTGTCCTGGATGTGCCTTTACCTACTCATTCGGGGATATGGGACGTGAAGATACTGAGTTACTTCAAAAGACTCCTCTCACTCATTTGAGTGAGTATTACTCCTCATTACTAGTAGTTAGGAGTATTTACTCCTAGAAATTCTGAGTGTCAAATTATGAAAGTTAGTTGGAAGATTAATACTGAGAGTTTTAGGTCAGTTATTTAAACTCCAAAACTTATGGTTATGATATGAAATTTATTTAAAAATCTGCAAAAAATCTGCAAATCTGCAAAAAGCATAAGTTCAATAACCAAAACCTCGTTTCTTTTTAACTAACTCAAAGGCTAACAAATTCGGCGCTGAATGAGAGCGAATGCTTTAATTTGCTTGGTCTGTGCCCAGCTTTAGAGTAAGACAGAATAAAATTATTAAGAGCAGAGAAGGGTAATTACTTTCATAACTGTAATGAAGGTCTGCCAATTTCTACGAAAGAAAATTAGTATACTAAGAACAAAGCTGCCTAATATTATTAACCCTCATTGTTTTAGTCGTTTCCTAACTTAGTAAGGTGAAGTAATGGTTCAGAATGCCTTTTACAAAGCGGCGGTTCAACGAGGGCATTTCTTTAACACATATTATATAAAATTACTTTATTTGTAAAGTATTTTTAAGACAACGACCCGTGTTGGTCCGGGCTCCTTTGCAGAACAGACCATCTGCCTTCCTTCCAGGCAGCTCGTAAAAGGCGAGCCTCGCTTACTGTCACCAGCACCGTGACATCCGCCTAGGTGGTAGAGTTTCGCAGCGACTCACCCGGATTTGTACCACCGCCATAACGTCATGACGTGTTCCGGTTCGGAGGGTAAGGTGGCCGGTAAACTAACTTTTGCTCGAGGCCTAACATCCCGGCCTCAGGTTGGCAACACACCATTACTAACTTTGGTGTTTCTAAGCAGCGTGAATTTCTTGCTATCCGCAAGTCAGTCTGCTTGTTTGTCTTCCAATATCAAAAAAAGCAACGAACAAACACACGACTTAATGATGATAAGAGAAGGTGGCCTGTTGATACCATAGATTTCCACGTGTTGGTCCGGGTCCGAAGAATGGACCATCTGCATCTTTAAAAGGCAGGTCGTAAGAAACGAGTAAAGGTTAAGAGGCCATATACGCTAAAATACGTCAGCAGTTTACTGTTTTTTTTCATACAAAGCAATCATGGATCTTGGTGACAAAAATACACAAGATTAACGTGAATATGCTATACTAGACTAGTGTTTCCAGAACACGATTCATTTCACTTTGCTCGATAGAAAAAAAACAAAAAGTAAACCCTTTTTTGAAAGCAAAACCCAACTGTCTACTTCAATTGTGAAAATATCGACAACAGATTTAACATAAACATAGATAAGTGCTATACCTAAAAGATAAGTGTTTCAGTTTTTATACTTTTTTTCAAATTACTTTTATAGTGGCAAAAATAGTGATTTGTCGCTTAAGACGTTTACTTTAGAGCGCAATATTTCATAGTAATCACGGAACGAGGGAGTGCGGTGATTGGCTCTTCTGGCTGACTGAGTATGGGGCCTTAAAGTATAGGTCACTACCGCCTCCTCTCGCATGGTTTCGTTAGTCGAGTAGCTAACGTACACGCTTAACTACACGGACCAACCACGAGGCTCGGGTTCGATTCCCGACGGGAGCTGGCATTTCTGTGATTAACATTAAGATGCCTGTATTTCCGGGTTTATTAAATTTATTCCGGTGTCTGTTTAAATATTTCTATGTATTAAAATCGTTAACTAACACCTCAACACAAGCATATAATTTGCTTACTTTATTTAATCTAACCCAGATTCAATTCGTGTAACTTGTCCGAGAATATTTATTTGCCAGTAAGACCACTGGTGGTAAAGCTGTGCTGTAACTTGCCAGAGTAGGTAATCACCGTCTTATCCTGCCGCCATAATGGCAGTGTCATGTTCCGGCCTGATGAGTAGGATAACCGGTATACTTGCCCAATGAGCCTGACACCTAGGCCACAGGACGAAAACACACCTGCAACATCTATGGTTTATAGAGGTCACGGCTGCTTCTCACTATTAGGAGACCATCATGTTTGAAAATTCCTACCTACTAACAACTAGGATTTTTTTTTATGTTATAGGAAGGCAAACAAGCAGACGGATTTCCTGATGGTAAGAAATTCACGCCGCCTAGAGACACCAAAGGTGGTAATGGTGCGTTGCCAACCTGAGGTCGAGATGTTAGGCCTCGAGCAAAAGTAAGTTTACCGGCAACCTTACCCTCTGAACCGGAACACGTTATAGCGGCGGGAATAGGTAAGGCGGTGGTACCAATCCGGGCGAGTCGCTGCCAAACTCTACCACCTAGTCGGATGTCACGGTGTTAGTGATGGTAAGCCTATGCTCGCCTTTTACGAGCTGCCTGGCAAGGAAGGAATATTCTACAAAGCGGCCCGGACCAACACGGGGTATATGCTCCCGATATAATTGCTCCCGAGTTCTTTCTTTATTCGTGGTCTGGTCGTGGTGGTGGGCGGTAGGAACATCCGTTAGGCTTCTCACATTCTGGGTCATTTGGAGGACTTCTAGCAACAATAGTTACACTGAATTAGTAAAATGAAGGCCTATCCTACATCTTTTGTAATGGATTTCCGCAAAGTAAGGCGCGATCAATTCATTGTAAAACAAAGTCCCTTTGTACGCTTAAATATATAAAACGACGAAACGGATTTTTATGCGGGTTTTTTTCTATACTAATATTATAAAGAGGAAATGTTTGATTGTTTGTTTGAAATGAATAGAACTACTGGACCGATTTCAAAAATTCTTTCACCCTTAGAATGCTACATCGTCCCTGAGGGATATAGGCTTTGTTTCATCAAAATCGGTGCAGTAAAAGCCAAGTTACGGAGGCGAAGCTGCGTGAAACTGCTAATAATGGATGAAGTTATTGAAGACGAAGGTTTATGTCTACATTTTATACACGTGCGAAGCCGGGGCGGGCCGCTAGTTCAATATATAATGAAGCTTCGCTGGTAATAAACAACATGTCCTAAAACCAAGATCTCTTTTGTTATATCTAACGTATAAGCCCGAGACATTTTTTTAAAGTAGCACAAACTCAAAGTAATTTTTTTATTCATTCCTAATTATACAAATACAGCAAAGAATAATTTTAGAATGAATTCACATTAATCTTCACGTGTTGGGCTATTTATTTATTCAGTTCAAATCTTTCAATGTAAATCGTTCACGTGTTATCTTTTGTGTTTTTTTGTATTTTATAAACTAAATAATTAAGTGTGTTCACACCCGTATCTCCGAATTTGCAGTAATATACAATGTAATAGAAAATTGTATAAAATAGTATCAGGTAGGTAAAAAATATTCATTTTAACCGATTCTAAAACGAAGAGGATGTTATTCGACAGATTTTTTTTGTATATCTGTGTTTTTTTTAGCGTGAATATCAGCATAGACGAAAATTTACCTATCACTACATAGTATAAACACAGTCGCTTCCTCTGTCCCTATGTCAATTTGTGTGCTTAAATCTTTAAAACTACGCAATGGATTTTGATGGGGTTTTTTAATAGATAAAATGATTGAAGAGGAAGGTTTATATGTATATTTCATAACCGTGCGAAGCCGGGACGGATCGCTAGTTGTGTATGTTAATCTTAGAGGTATGTAATAAATTAAGCGCAAATGAAACTACAAAAAAATAACTTAACTAAGAAAATCTTAGATTCAGACTTAATGGTAATGGGACCACCTTAACAATAAGTCAACAAAAAAGTTTTTACAGAATCGTCTCAGTAAATGGAGGAAAAATCGATAAATATACATAATCTCACGTTCCTTTTTCCAAGTCGGTTACAAATGAATCCTCATTTTCCTTGGACATCGCATCACGCCTGAACGAATGGATCAATTTTGCTTATTCCCCTTTTTTATTAGTTTTCGAAAGGAGAAGGTTATAAAACACACTTAGGCCATAGGTCATAGTTAGGACAGGAAAACATCTGTACTAGCACTTTTATTTATACTTAACTAGGGTCAGCTAGTTTAGTATAAATAAAAGTGCTAGTGGGATGTTCATAAAATGTATGTGGAACCATCTTGGAATAATTAGTTATCTGGCATCTTAAAATGGCAATGAGATATTCATATTTTTAAATGAGGAAACACTTGTAAAGTAGTACTATTTAAATTATGCGCTTCGCTATGTTGTAAATCCGAATGTATTTTAAAGATATCTATATAGAGTTGTTATTACATAATTGATCATTTCGCTTAAATTTAGATTAGGTTAGTCAATTAAAAAATAAAAGTATAAAGAGTAAAAAGTGTAAAGCCGAAGCGCATAATTTAAATGGTAGTACTGTACCGTTTTTCGTATCACTTGTAATTTATTATTTTATACAAATCCAACTCAACTAAAAATCATCGTCAAATATGTACATAAGAACGGTAATTAAATATATACAGGTAGTTTTTGCTTGCTTTACTTAAATTAATAAAAAGCGGCCAAACCAAACCTTAACTCTGACGTGAAAATCATATAAGAATTTTTTTTTAAATATAATATTGGAAGGCATACAAGCAAACGGATTTCCTGATGGTAAGAAATTCAAGCCGCCTAAAGTCATCGAAGGTGGTAATGGTGCGTTGCCAACCTAAGGCTGGAATGTTAATTACGGGCTACCTTACCCTCCAAACCGGAAAAATCGCAATCGGTCAATGGCAAGCACTGACGTTATGGCGGCAGGAATAGGTAAGGTGGTGGTACCAATCCGGGCAAGTTGCTGCGAAACTCTATCACCTAATAGGATGTTACGGTGTTAGTGACGATAAGCCTATGCTCGCCTTTTACAAGCTGCCTGGCAATAAGGCACATGGTCTAATCTGCAAAGGAGCCGGAACCAAGACGGGTAAAGTTTTGATACGTAGCTATAAATATAAATATGACAGTTAGGAAAATCTGATTCCTCACGAACGTAGACCACAGAAAATCCCCCGCGAGACTCGTCATCACAAATATCAGGTTCTTTTCCCAGATACTTAAACTGGTTTTAATTAACATACCTTTTTATATGCGGAAAAAACGTGTCATAGTCCGAGAGCTGGTACAGCTTTTTTTGAGTTTTTGTTTTTCGAGATTCCTAATGCAATTGTTAAATTTCTACCAAGCAGTTCGTAAGAAACCTGCGTTGGGTGTTTTGTCACCATTACTGTGACCACAGTTATGTGATGTTTGACTTATTGATACCATCACATTAACTATTTCTAATTTAGTACAATATTCCCAAAGGGCGTATGCAGAGTCACAACCAGGGCACCGACGACTAGCCTAAGACACTAAGTTCTACAATGTTTTAGGTGACACTGCTAATCGCCAACCTGGCACATATTCAATCCCGGGCAACGTTATTTTTATTAAAATGAAAAAATATATTTCCTTGTTAGGCATTTAATCACACAGATTAAATAATAATCGATTTGACAAGTTAATCCTGCGACTAATAATTATTTTTCGCGAAAGGAGACAGTGATTTTTTCTCCGTTGATATTTTTTTCTAATATTAAGTTTTACTAATCAGAAACTAAATAAAATGCGTCAATAAAACTGGTAAAAGGGCAGTAAGTGTCAGCAAGTCACCATTGTTGTCTAGACAACAAAATTTATCAATACTTAGAACAATATATATTTTGCTTGAGAGTGATATCTGTCAACGTTGTTTATTTAAATACGAGTAAATTTGTATAATCTAGTAAAAGAAAGTCGTATTAGTTAAACCATTTATAAATCAAGAACGGCTGAACCGATTTCACTGAAAATTGATAAGAAGTAAGCTTAAAACCAGGAGACGGATATAGGAAACTTTTGTCATTTTTAACTGTGAGGAAACTAGGAAAAACAACATTTTAATTTTTCCTCGACCTCCATTTTTTTTAATTGACCGCCTCGTTGGTCGAGTGGCTAGCGTACACGCCTAACTACACTGATCAACCTCGAGGCTCGGGTTCGATTCCCGACGGGGGCAGGAATTTGTGTGATGAACATTTAGATGTCTGCGGGTCTGGGTGTTTATTAAATTAATTCTGGTATCTCTATTTAAGTATTTATATGTATTAGTATCGTTGACCAACACCCATAACACAAGCATATAAGTTAGGTTTAATTGATGTGACTTGTCTAGGGATATTTATTTATTTCCCTGCCAAATTGAATGGTTGGAACGAAGTTCGCCGGAGCAGCTAGTAATTGATAAATTACTGTTCCGCAATCTTCAACACAATGGGTAGCCCTAGTTAAATTACTTTCTGACATATCTGTCCACGTCGGACATTGACCCGGACTTTCACGATTGTCCAATACTTATTACAAACCTGAATCTAGCTCTTGGACTATTAGCTCGTACGAAAATACATATTTATGCGAAGACTTCATCCTTATGACATCCTCTTGAATAATTTCTGGATGAAGGAAAGGTCACACCGTAATAGTGAAGCAGTTAAACTGGTCCATGTAATTAATTACCTCACAAACTATTGTTTTCGGTTTTTTTAAGAAACTAAGACATAAATTAACTCGTTGTTTTAGATATTAATGCAATAAATTTTAATAATTAAACAATTAATTTGTGATGTACGTAGTACTGACGCAGACAGAATTAAATGCTAAAGTAGATTGGTAGTGCTGCTGTTTAAGTAAGCACAACCATTAAGTCTTTCTGGTATTACTTCAACTCTCGGTGTTGTTGTGTTCTGTACTCCCTCCGGTAAGGGTAAACTTGTACATGTGACTTCAATTCCAAACATACGATAGCAATGCACCAGTAACATCTACGGTAGTTGTTTATTAATAGAAGAGATGCCTGGTAGTTCACTACCCCAAAAGATCCTGCTGATATCCTAAGTTTCTATGTTTTTTTATTTGTTTGTTACTCTTTCACACAAAATCTGCTGAACCGATTTTCATAAAATTTTTCACACACATAGAGGGTAACTGGAATTAATACATAGGATAGTTTTGCATCCCGAAAAAATGTTTCTGTGGGACCCTTAACCACGCAGGCAAAAGATGGTAAGGAAGACTTGAAAATGTATTATCACTCATAAGTTACTTAGCTCTCTCAGGGGTAACTTTTTTTTTTTTTATGTTATAGGAAGGCAAACAAGCAGGCGGATTTCCTGATGGTGAGAAATTCACGCCGCCTAGAGACACCAAAGATATTAATGATGCGTTGCCAACCTGAGGTCAGGATGTTAGGCCTCGAGCAAAAGTAAGTTTACCGGCTACCTTACCCTCCGGACCGGAACACGTCATGACGTTATGACAGCAGGAATAGGTAAGGCGGTGGTACCAATCCGGGCGAGTCGCTGCGAAACTCTACCACCTAGTCAGATATCACGGTGTTAGCGACGATAAGCCTATGCTCGCCTTTTACGAGCTGCCTAGCAAGAAAGGCAGATGGTCTATTCTACAAAGGGGCCCGGACCAACACGGGGAAAAACTGATGATATACGGGATTAAGTAATAGAAAATAACCATCACACTTCATTCACTGTAATTAGATTATCACATAACGGACCAAAATAACATAGATACTAAAAATTTTTATGTAATAGGAAGGCAAACAAGCAGACGGATTTCCTGATAGTAAGAAATTCACGCCGCCTAGAGACACCAAAGGTGGTAATGGTGCGTTGCCAACCTGAGGTCGGGATGTTAGGCCTCGAGCAAAAATAAGTTTACCGGCTATCTTATCCTCCAAACCAGAACACGTCAACGGCTAGCGCTGACGCTACGGCGGCAGGAATAGGTGAGGCGATGGTACCAATCCAGACTACGCTACGAAACTCTACCACCTAGTCAGATGTCACGAAATTAGTGACGGTAAGCCTATTCTCGCCTTTTACGAGCTGCCTGGCAGGAACGCAGATGGTCTATTTTGCAAATGTGCCCGGACCAACTCGGACTAACAAATTGTTTACTAATATTACGCAATTTTCAAACGAATTTTAATAATTACGATAAAACGCGACCACCTTATCTCTCGACCCCGCCTAAACTCACTTTACATAAGTTTTAATTTAAAACATTCGTTAAAATATAGTTTTAACCTGTTCCTTATTATAACTAAGTTTTTATTAATCAAAGTACGCAGCTTTATTTAGGACAAAAAAACGTAATTTCCAAACGGCTTTCCAAAAATAATACTTCATAATCATGATTTCACAAACAACAAGGGACCAACCCTTAAAGGGTTGAAACAAAGGGACTTATAATCTTAAAAAAGATCTATTTTGGACAGTCCCGTAATAAGCGTTAATCACGTTTACTTGTGTACGGAACATGAGAAATTAAATTACAGATCAGATCAAGATGACTTTGGGGACAGGGGACAATAGGACCAACTCGAAAATTCGCTTTTTCAAAAAAAATCAGTTCAGAAATGATCATATTTTTAAAGAAAGAAACACTTGTACCGTTTTACTTATCACTTATAATTTATTACTTTGTAATTAATAGCCTACCGGTTTCGCTTATACAGCATCATCAGGGCTAAAACTTAAACTACTAAACAATACTTTTGATGTGTAAATATAAATTCATTTAAAAAGGGTCGTATACAAAGAACTTTAAAACGTTATACAACGGAGTTGCTGGCTATAGATTATTTCACCACTATTAATTACAAAGTAATAAATTATAAGTGATAAGTAAAACAGTACAAGTGTTTTTTTCTTTAAAAATATGAATATTTGTATACAGTTCAGAAATGACGTAGAAATCGATTAACATGCATAAAAATCATAAGTAGAAAATATAACCTCCTTTTTCGAAGTCGGTTCAAAAGAAGCTTATATTCTGTTAATTCTTCTGCCTATCTCCTCCTGCTTTTGTCTTTATCCTGTCTTCACAAAAATTAGAGCACTATTACAACAACATATATTAGAAACAATTTGTTAACTTCACTTGTACTCCCACAACCGCCTCGTTGGTCCAGTGGCTAGCGTACACGCCTAACTACATCGACCAACCACGAGACTCGGGAGCGATTCCCGACGGTGGTAGGCATTTGTGTTATAAACATTTTAGATGTCTGCATTTCTGGATCTGGGTGTAAATTTATTCTGGTATCTGTTTAAGTATTTCTATGTGTAAGAATCGTTGACTAACACCCGTAACACAAGCATATAATTTGCTTACTTTAGGATTAGATTCAATTTGTGTAACTTCTCCGGAGAAATTTATTTATTTATTTATAATGTATTTCTTATCATATTTGCATACGTTACAGTGAGATCCTAGGAAGAGTGGGATTGAAAGAAAGTGTTGGTGTTAAAATGCGAAAGGGCATGCTTCGCTGGTTCGGTCATGTGGAAAGAATGACCGATGAAAGATTGATAAAGCAGATATACAATGCGAATGTGGAGACATATAATGGGGAGACCAAGGCTGATATTTTACGATCAGATCAATCGGATATTTTCCTTGGGTGGTGTCAAGAGTCTTTGAAACCGGCGTGTTTTTATGAAAAAAGTAATGAATGTGATGGAAGGTAGACAGGTTTGTCAGGATCGTGAGGTCTGGCACTCGACACTCTCTCCCGACCCAGTAAGGGACTTGGCGTGAAGATATGTATGTATGTATCATTATATTTTAGCCAACCGGTTTCACTGTTTAACTATCATCATAACCATAACAATTAAAGTTTTGTTGAAAATAATACCAATTAATTGTTATCCTCAAACTGAAGATATTTTAAATACTAAAAACACAATAAAAAAATAAAAGGTGGAAAGTACCAGTGTAGTCAATAATTTTTTTTTAAAATGGAATTCCACCAAGCACCGATAATAAGAATCAGAATCAGAAAAATCTTTATTCACTTGAACCATACGAGTGGTATTTGTGCGCGTCGACATTTTTTAAATTACTACCGGATCAAAATCGCGGCCACACACTGAGAAGATTCGGCGAAAGAAACTCAGCGTGCCTGTCTTTTTTCAATAACAATAGACACAAACTAGATTAAAAATACAAATTACAATCAAATTTTATCTTAAATTAAAACTATATATTATAAGAAGTATAGAAAATACAAGCAAAGACATTTTTGCATTTACAATATTGGTATGTATTTTGGCCATTTTCCTTGTAGTTCATTTGAATAACTTTAAAATCATGTAAAGCGGTTCCACTAATTATAGTTTATTTGCACGTTTCTTGCCATTCGCTTCGGTAGGTAATTAACTCATTTGTAATTACTTCTTCGGACATTTCAACACATATCACGTACCACTATAAAAATATCATTTACAACTATATATCCGTACTAACATTTCAAATGCGACGTTATGTGTTATTTCATGCAAATCTATATATACGAAACTAGGTGTTACCCACGGCTTTGCCCGCGTATTCTTGTTATTAAACTATCCCACGGTACCGGGCGAGATATTTTTTTTGGACAAATCACACAAATTAAATCTAACCTAACCTAACCCCAAAGTAAGCAAATTATATGCTTGTGTTATGGGTGTTAGTCAACGATACTAATACATAGAAATACTTAAATAGATACCAGAATAAATTTAATAAACACCCAGACCCGGAAATGCAGACATCTAAATGTTCATCACACAATTGCCTGCCCCCGTCGGGAATCGAACCCGAACCTCGCGATTGGTCGATGTAGTTAGGCGAGTACGCTAGCCACTCGACCAACGAGGCGGTGGATATGAGCATAAAAAAGCTTACGTTCTTCTCCAAAGTCTAAACTATTCTTTAATATAAAAAACGGGTTGCACTCCGGGAGTGCCGGCAGAAGTAAAAACTTGAACATATCTACTATCATTTATGTGGTATTGTATGTGTCAATACAATATTCATTTATTGAACTATCGTACACAAACATGACAACACGAACATTCGCGCTAGCGCCCCGAGCCGTCTAAACGAATCAGCCGTAGAAAGAGAAGGGGATACTTCCTCTTCTACGCCGCGCCGGCTGTTTACTCTCCATCCGTCTTACGAATTTTCGATCAGGCTACGTGTCCTGACGCGAGTTTAGAAGTTTTTACCCATTCCAAAAAAAGTGCGTAACGCCGCTAAAGAAGTTCAGCTACGTTTTCGTTTTTCTAATTTCATCTCATGTAAACAGTAGGTATACGTTATCATCTCTACAGTTTTATGTGACATTTCAACTGTTTTAGCTATAGCAACATCTAACAGAGGCTTTTTTTAATCTAGAAATTTACATAAACTTTTGAGCATTAAACGTTGCTGAAAAATTATTCAATTAAAAATTAATACTAACGACGCCAACTTGACAAAAAACAAACGAAATGCTCATCTGCGTTTTGATCAAAAACTGAGCAGGTGTAAAGTGGTAGTAGCGGTACAGTTTCAGGATCGCCTCTGTGCTCAAGTGGATAAGTTGTCAGACTTGACTGTGTGAGGTCCCGGGTTCGATTCCCGGGTCGGGCAACTAAAAGAAAATTTGGTTTTTCTAGTACAAAAAAACCTTGCTCGGGATAGGATATGTGCTCGATTGGCAATAGATTTGCCACTTATCACATTGTGGGACTTAATATCTTCGGCTAGTCGTGGGTGCCCCTAGGTTGTGCCTGTGCCTACCTCTTTCGGGAAATGGGCGTGAAGATACTTAGAATTGTTTTTATTATATTCCAACTCACGTTAATCATTATACTGTAATATAAATGCATTCTGAAAATGTTATAACCCGATTTTAACCTTAATATCATTCATACAAAAAAATAAGAATTGCACCATTTACCCTAACTTTAGCAAATGGGCTAACTTCTTTCAA
This sequence comes from Calephelis nemesis, assembly GCA_002245505.1. Lineage (NCBI taxonomy): Eukaryota > Metazoa > Arthropoda > Insecta > Lepidoptera > Riodinidae > Calephelis > Calephelis nemesis. The sequence continues at coordinate 66,868 of NJDD01005703.1, forward strand.
ACAAAAAATAAAATTTTGTAATAGGTTCACTAATAACAGAAAATTACCATCCAGAAAAAAAATGTACTCAATCACCTCATTTTTTAAAACTCGGTTAAAAATGATAAGTGTTGCACAAATTAAAAAAAGATAGCCAGAATCTTAAAGAAGATTTATCACCCCATAAAAAAGCGATATAGGTAAGTATATGGAACCACGGGAGACAGCTAGTTCCACTTAAAATCCAAGAACAACACAATCCTCTAACTTTGCCACCCTACCCCAACTTTTCCTGTAAATATGTTTATTCAGGAGGCGGTTTCGAGTAGCCACCATGACCATAAATTTGCGGAAATGGCAAACAACTTACTTAAATTATCGACTTCCGCAAATAAACTTTTGGTGTTGTAAGTTACTGGCATCCTTTTTGTTGGTCCCGAATTTGGATCTCAATGTGCTATGAAATTAGATAAAACAAACTAACTAGCCAAATGGTATTGTAACGATAAAAATAATTATTATAGTAATTACTTAAATAAGAATGTGTTTAAGAAATATCTAAATAGGTTAGGATTCAACAATTTAATCGTAATTATCCTTCCTTTAATACCATAATGAATGCAAATGACTGTCTTTCTTTCTTGTCTAGCTTTCGCAAGTAAATCGCAAAACCGATTTTGATTAAACTTTATAAATTTATAGCGAAATACCCGAGTTCAAATATGAACTACTTGTTTTCAAAAATCATATCCCTTAAGAGAAAGGACAGGGGATGAAAATTTGTAGAAAATCGTAACTATTCCACGGTATCGAAGTTGCATGAGAAGAGCTAGTAATAAATTAATGGTAAAAAAAAATTCAATGTTAATAGAGTTTAGCCAAATCTAGCTTTAGCCTTTAGCTTAGTAGTTTCTTCCTTATAACGGCCAATTAAACAAATTGCTGGCTAGATCCAATCGTGACCACAATCCAGACAATTCCCACGAAGAGATTTCTGCGTAGGTGTTGGTTAGATTATGATTTGCAAGTACTGTGGTAGGCTATCATGATTTGCAATGTTTTATCGTTCAATAAATAACCATAAAAATGAAAAAACCCTGACAAAACCTATTTATAATGCAGCTAAGAAACATCTCGATTACGTCAATCTTAAAACAAAAAGATATGCATCGAAATCGGTCCATTTGCTTGGGAGTTATGATGCCCCAGACATTTACACGTACACCCCTACATATCATCACGCCAAGTCCCTTATAGGATTGTCACACATACAGACACGTTAAACTACTCTAACCCCTCTTTTTCCACCGGGGGTCAAAGAGAAGCAATAAGAATATTTGTTGCACTTCTTGGATAGCTATACGCTTAACACCATGGAACATATGTTAGGAATATCGGGTTTGATTCTTCTAGGAGTGTAAGTGATAAACACAAATGATTCATTTCTGATGGTGAAACTCAACATATTCTATGAGTATGTTATAGATCCTCACTAATAACATAATGTGATTTTATCCAGGATTTACGATGTAATGATAGAACGATTATGATGAAATTAGGCATACGGATAGATAATTATCCCTCTTAACTGCCATGGGCGGCAAAATTTTGTGATAGCAGAGATGACACAATAAACAAAATATGACTAACATAAACATAAACATGTTTCTTCATCACACAAAATATGTCCACTCCTGTAGGAAATAGGATCGACACAGAGTATTATCCGTATCTTATTGTAGCACAAACCGAAACTATTTTTGCAAGTTTAACGTAGTCGGTATTTTACAGTCTGTGTAAATTTAAATAACCGCACAAGAACCGACTCCAGCTATATGTGGTACCAATGTCGCGATTTGGTCGTTCCGTTTTTGAAAAACAGCAAATGGTTCCGAAAAGGTCCCATATTAATTTTATCATTGCTTGAAGGGATAGACCCATTTTGATTTGTTATATTATTAGCCATTGTTATATTGGTTGAAGTCAAGAGAAAATTGTTATCTAGGAAAAAAAACAGGAAAATGCATTGAAAATGGGAAAAACAATGCTTTACTCCATACAAACTTAAGTTAATAGCTCTTCATGTTTAGCGATACGAAGTTCGCTGGGTCGGCTAGTAATTAATAATGTACAAATTTTTCATTTCTGTTATAAATAATGTCGACAACAAAAACGACTTCGGAATCTTGACCTATCATTCTAAAAAAGAACCATTTGAATCGATTAACTGTATAGACTAGGGTAGAAGCTATAGATGGGTTTAATAGTACTACTATTTTATTTGGTTTTAAAAATTATCGACCCTGGTCTAGTAGGCTACATAATCGGGTAACAAACATGCAATTAAAACATAGAGCAGAATTCCAAGTTCTCCTTTTTTAAGTCTCAAAAATATCACTATATTCAAATTGTTAAAGCTCGAATCTAAAACCAACCATTAATTGACTTTATCGTCGCTAAACCATGCGTTCAATTAAAATAAAAAAGCAAAATTTAAAAAGAAAAATGCTTGATATTTTTATATGAAACTGAAACATAAATTGAAAATATTTGTGAAAATTTATGAGAGGAATTGTCGCATCGCAAAATACAACAGTGACGAGCGTGAGGCCGCCGGAACAACTTTACAAAAGATTTTGTATCCGATTCAACATTTTCATTTAGTTCACGTCATGCCTTTTACTTTGATATCGAAATAAACTATACAATGTCACTCCGATAAAAGTTTTTAAATAATTTAAGCGACGTAAAACTAGAAACGTGGTTATTGCTGACAGCATTGGCGAGATTTTCCAATTAACACAAGTTGGCGATAGTGTCATCACATCTAGTTCCCTGTGTTGATCCAGGCTCCTTCGCAGAATAGACCATCTGCCTTCCTGCCAGGTAGCTCGTAAAAGGCGAGCATAGGCTTACCGTCTCTAGCACCGTGACATCTGACCAAGTGGTAGAGTTTCGCGGTGACTCGCCCGGATTGGTAAAACCGCCTTACCTATTCCTGCCGCCATAACGTCATGACGTGTTCCGGTTTGAAGGGTAAGGTAGCCGGTAAACTTACCTTTGCTCGAGGCTTAACATCCCGGCATCAAGTTGGCAATGCACCATTACCACCTTTGGTGTCTCTAGGCGACGTGAATTTCTTACCATTAGGAAATCCGTCTGCTTGTTTGCCTTCTAATGTAATAGAAAAAAAAACATCGTAAACCCACATACGTTGAAAATCAATTCCCAAAAATCCATGATTTAATCGACGTAAAGTCATTAAAGGTTTCCTACTTCTGAAAAAATGGGGGTAGTTTACGAATATGAGAAAAACAATTTTCAGTGGTATTTTACCAGGCAGAGACTCTAATAGACAATATTTTTTACACCTATATTGTCACATACATATTTTTACATCATCAGGGCTATCATAACTATGATATGTATAGCCATGTCCGCTAAAGATAAAATAAATGAAACGTTTTTTTGTGGAATAGTGCGGATTTTTTGAAAATATTAACAATAATGTTCTTTTAAGTGACAACAATATACTGTGTCAATTAATTACAATGGTAGTCATTTTAAGTTATCACTAAACAAATTTTAAGTTATCGCTATCTTCTTTCACGAAAATAATAGAAAGAGAGAAACACTTTTAGTGCTGTCAGATTAGTCTATACACGACATTTCTACAGATATTTAATCGATTTCACGGAAAAATTTGTTTAAAAACTTTACAATTTGACATTTCTGAACTTATCTGACATATCTAAAGTGATCTATCTCTTTTGTTTTTATTTGATTTGAAGAAGATAGATTGCATCTAAAATACGTTCGGTTCGTGAAAAGCAGAATCACCATCAATATAGAGAACTGTTTTTATGGGATCCGTAATATACCAACTCAAGTTATTTAATGGTAAGAGATACTTCTGAGCGTCAAATACGCATGCAAAAACGTATAAAAAGGGTGGCACTCGGAGACTGCCGCGGTAAAGCTATTGCATAAGCAGGCATAAGTCACCAGATTGCGGGGTGAAGAGGGACGCATGTGCAGTAACGCCGATACAACTAATGCCACCTAGGGGCGAGTTGCTGGACTAAAGAGACAAGCGTGATCAAAAAGTCATTAAAAGTCACATAAAAAAAACTAAAAAGTGTCACCGCTTTGCCGGTTGGAGTAGGGGTGTTAGGTTATTTTCGTTACGAAATTTCTGGATTGGATCTCCACGCTCAAGGCCGGCGATAGAATAGCTTAAAAATAAAGTTAAGTTGGCCCAAATAAAATGCGTTCGTATGTTTTCCTTCTGATATTAAAGAAGTTGCTAGCCCTAGCTAGTTGAGTAAGAATCTACCATATTTTTATTTCACAAAAGCAAAAAATTAAAATATTTAAAGCGCAAAGATAAAAATTGTCAACCCTAACGTTTCGAAAGGTGTTAATCACAAGTTCGAAACAAACTTTTCCGTCTGGCTTGCACGGGCCATAAAACTAATGATTAATTGTGATCCCTGCGAAATGTATGACTAAAGTTTCAAAATATTTTTGACATATTTTGTTTTGTTGTATTTTTGAGCAAATATGATATGTAATCTGTATAATATATAAAAATAAATCCCCATTATCGTTATCGTATCACGCTTGAACGGATGGACAAATGCTAATTTTTGTTTGCTGTATTGGTATTTGTCAGAAGAAGGATCATATGAAGAGAAAACATTAATACACACTATGTAAAGTTGTACTCCAATGTTCAACTTATTACAACTTATTAACTTATTACAATGTCATACATTCTCGCATCTGTAGTTTAGCGGCCCTGCGTCGGATTCGAGAGGTCCCAAATTCGATCCCAGGGTTGGCAACAAAAATATTAGAAAATATGTATTTTCAGTTTTATACCCGAAAGTAACGTCGCCCCGGATTTCATATGTGCCCGGTTGTGCCTCTGCCTACGTATTCGGGAATATGAGCGTGAAGATGCTTTTTTATACAGACTCTACTACCGACTAAATTTTATTCTTACGTTAGTCCATGTTTATTATCGTGCCAATATAGCTGAATCGCTGTAATATTACACAAAGTAGATATGAAGCCAAATGCAATTTTAGAAATACGCTTAAAGATAGCATGTCGCGAGTTCACTACAAACAACGAAATTAATCATTTCGTTCGGTTATATGAATCTACAGGAGAGTTGTGTCTATATATTAATACGTGATGCCAAAACTTTAGACCCTTTTTACGAAAATTGCGCTGACGCAGGAGCATAAAATTTGGCACACTTATAGTTTATGTATAGGAGACGTGCAGATCACAAATATTTTTCAATAATAACGCTTATAGAGTACATTAAATCAATAAATAAAACATTACCCACACTACCATGCATTTGACACAGACAAACAAATATATTAATGATAACGATAAAAAAACAGATGGCGCACTAAAAATTTTGGAAACAAAGTTGGTCTTGAGAAATGAAGATGGCGTTCTTTTCAACAGGATATTAAAATATGTTATGGTCGAATTTCGACCAACGGGCGACCACTAGTCTCAAATTGTTTGATACGACCGTAACCTTCAGTTATGTTATATAATATATTTCTGGATCACGTCAGGTGGCATTGTCAGCCAATCTTTTACAATTGGCTCATTGTATTCTGTCCAGCTTTGTATTCTGGTGGTAAAAATAGTTTACCTGTGATTACAACGCAATTTAAATCATGGAACGATGGGACCAGGAAAAGGAGACAAAGGAGTTCGCAATCAATTAATCTTACCTACAAGAAATTGAATTCATTGACTATTTCCTATTACATTTTCCCAGCCTTGAGTGGAATAAAGGTACTGTATGTAATATTTTCTAGATAAATTACATTTAGGGATAACGCCCATTTGGACGGGCCGGAGCGGGGAGCAACGCCCACTGTGACGGGCACATACATACCGCGATGCAGCCTACAGTGACAGAAAAACACGATATAAGGCACTACAGAAGTGCCACTATCCATACTTTACGATTTTAGCATCGAGTCATGACGTGTTTCGGATCGGAGGGTAAGGTAGCCGGCTAACTTACTTTTGCTCGAGGCCTAACATCCCGGCCTCCGGTTGGCAACGCACCATTACCATCTTTGGTGTCTCTAGGCGGTGGACATTTCTTACCATCAGGAAATCCGTCTGCTTGTTTGCCTTTCAATGTTATAAAAAAAAGAGTCGCTTCTCTATTTTTTTGGTCTCTTTGACGCTAAGTAACAGAAATCTGCCGATGCGATTCGGCCCGGCCCGCCTCAGTGTGCTTTGCAATGCAAAGCGACCCGACCTGAAACGCTACGCCCTGTCAATAGTGGGCTTTTTCCTTTACGGAGTATATGTTCACCGTGACGCGTTCCAAGTCCGAAGAGTGAGAATGGGTAAGAAAATATCTCACATTTACCCCTCTCCGATTGACGATTGATGTTATTACTTACGTACCGTAAGTGTTTATGTCACAGATAGGTACATATAAAAAGGGCATTCTGAAATGTTTTGTTTTTGCAGAAACTTTTTAAAACTCCGTAAATTAGTATGTCAAATTATTATTATGTATGAATCAATATAAAAAAATGTTTTTCACGTACCGTCTTTTTAATAAACACAGACTAAAGTTTAAATTTATGCTATAGTTTGTATAACAGTATAATAAGGATAAAAGATCACAGATGGACCACTAAAAAGTTTGGAACAAAGTAGTTGGTCTTGAGAATTGAAGATTTCGTTATTATTAACAAGATATTAAAAATTATTATAGTCTAATTTCGACCAATGGGCAACCACTAGTAAAGATTATTTTATCTAATTTCTATTAATTTTGCTTATCTACGTATCTGTCGTTATTTAATTATTTTTGTACAGAATGTATATATTATTATCTCAACAACGCTATATAAACCCTACTTCTTATTTGGCAGCATTGCTAGCAAGATGGGTTTTGTAAAATTTCTTTTATTTTATTATTTATTTAGTGTAGTAAAAGCAAATCGACTAAAAAGTTCTTTAACTTTTGTCATCGATAATACATCATCTATGAGAGAAGATATCGATAAAATAACACAAAATATAGCAGATGTGTTTGATGCTGCCTTCCACTCCAATTCGTCTGTGGTAGATGAGGTTGTATTGGTATCATTTAACGATTCTGGTAAGTTATTTATATTTTTTTTACCAGCCTTTAAATAATCATCCATTTAGATTTTTTTTGACATCAGACCATCCATATGACGTAACCATCAAACTAAGCTCTCTTAATATGTGGTCTGTGTGGTAATATGTGGTCGCCTCTGTGGTCGAGCGATCCAGGTGTTGGTCTTGACTACGTTAGGTCCCGGGTTCGATTCCCGGGTCGGGCAATAGAAAGGAATTTGGTTTTTTCAATTTTCTAATAAAAAAATGTTGCTTGGGATTTGATATATACCCGGTTGGCTATAGGCTTGCCACCTATCACACTGTGGGACTTGTGTCTTCGGCTAGTCATGGGTGCCCTGGTTGTGCATCTGGCTACCTCTTAAGGGATATGGGCATGAAGACACTCTTAATAGGTTATATGAGAAAATACCTACAAAGCTATTACATGAACTACTTTATCAAACTCATTTCTAATATTTTAAAATCATGGAAAAAAGTCTTACAGCATGAATATTGTAGGTCGACAGAGTTGTGGAGATTGGCTGCATTCGAAATTCTTTTTCCATTTTCCGTTCCGATTCGGCATTTACGAGGCCTTATATTATAGATTTGATCTGACCATATCTCCTTCAGACCGTATGTCTGTATGTCACAGGCCTGTTTCCCAATTATTTCAAAGTAAAAGTAAAGAATCTTAACGCAAATATCCCCGAAGAATTAGGTTGTCCAGGGCACCCACGAATAGCCGAAGACACTAAGTCCCACAATGTGATAGATGGAAAGCCTATCGCCAACCGGGCACATAATATCATCCAATCCCGAGCAACGTTTTATCTTTTTATTATAAGAAAATTGGAAAAACAATTTCTTTTTGTTGTCCATTTATTAGGGATACAAAGATGAAATTTTGTTTTTAGTTGTATTCTATAAACCGCTTCATGATTTTTTTAATTATAGGAATTCAAATCAACTAAATAAAATACATAATATTATGTTTTAATGTAACAAGTTTTTATTAACTGTAATAAACAAAAATAAGTAATATAGTTAATATATTCGTATTCACTAGCTATTGTACATTTTCAGGACCGACTTAGGACTAAAATATGTTAGTATGTTTATTGTATGAAACAGTTATAAAATAAACATTCTAATAATAAACTAAAATATGTTTACGTAAAGTTTTCTTAAAAGATATAAGTGATTGTAGCTGATAAAACTAAGACGTGTTACTGACCTTTGATAATGTGTAAACATAGATTATAAGCTCTGTTAGGTTTTACCCATATTTTTATTGTAACAACCCGACATACTTTAGTCTATCTCATGTATTTTACTTATTCCTAACCTACAAGTAAGTACATAACACACTTTTTTTATTACATTGGAAGGCAAACAAGCAGACGGATTTCCTGATGATAAGAAATTCCCGCCGCCTAGAAACACCAAAGTTGGTAAAGGTGCGTTGCCAACCAGAGCCCCGGATTTTAGGCCTCGAGCAAAAGTAAGTTTACCGGCTACTTTACCCTCCGAACCGTAACACGTCGTGACGTTATGGTGGCAGGAATAGGTAAGGCGGTGGTACCAATCCGGGTGAGTCGCTGCCAAACTATACCACCTAGTCAAATGTCACGGTGTTAGTGACGGCAAGCCTATGCTCGCCTTTTACGAGCTGCCTGGCACAGGAAGGCAGATGGTCTATTCTACAAAGGACCCCGGACCAAAGCGGGAAAAACATATAGGTATTTTAATAGGTTAAGAGTATAATGTTATAATGTATTTAACTATGTGCCATAGACAAAGGTTGAAGGTCACAGAACCAAAGGGTTTTCTCAAATTTTTCAATTACTTTGCATTATATATTAATATGTATTATATTAATTCACCGCCTCGTTGGTCGAGTGGCTAGCGTACTCGCCCAACTGCATCGACGAATCGCGAGGCTGGTTCGATTCCCGACGGGGGCAGGCATTTGTGTGATGAACATTTAGATGTCTGTACTTCCGGGTCTGGGTGTTAATTAAATGTATTCTGGTATATATTTAAGTATTCCTATGTAATAGTATTGTTGACTAACACCCATAACACAAGCATATAATTTGCTTCCTTTGGGGTTAGATCCAATTTGTGTGACTTGTCCAGGGATATGTATGGATATGTATGTATGTCAGGATTTATCATCTTGTGTTGTTTCTAAGATTTATCATCAAGTTCACAAGATACTAATGAAGCAATTTTCGTTTGTTTTTTTCCACAGATGCAGAGCTAAAATGTATTACTACGGATAGTAATGAGTTTAAAAGAAATTTATTTCAAATGTCTGCTTATGGTGGTGGAGATTGTCCAGAAATGTCTATGAAGGGTATATTTCTGGGACTAGAGAACAGCAAATCCAACTCATTTATTTATGTTTTCACTGATGCCTCATCAAAGGATTTTGTAAATTTTGACAAAGTCAAAGAACTAAGCCAAAAGAAATCAGCTCAGGTTCTATTTTTTCTAAAGTTTATAAATTAGGATACAAAAGATGATGAATGGAAGTTGAGTATATCAAAAAAACTTGAAAGTAGGATAAATGAGAGCGCGATGGAAAATTCGTGATATTACGCTCACTGACAGCATTCACAACAGTAAGGGTAAGAGAGGAAGAGTGGAATTAAAAGAAAGTTTCTCAATTTTTCCCCGTGTTGGTTTGCAGATAGCCTTCCTGCCAGGCAGATCTTAAAAGGTGACCATAGGCTTCCCGTCACTAAAACCGTGACATCTGACTAGGTAGTAGAGTTTCGCAGCGACTCACCCGGAGTGGTGCCACCGCCTTACCTATTTCTGCCACTAGAACGTCATGACGTGTTCCAGTTCGGAGGGTAAGGTAGCCAGTAAACTTACTTTTGCTCGAGGCCTAACATCCCGGCATTAGGTTGGCAACGCCCCATTACCACCTTTGGTGTCTATAGGCAGCGGGAATTTCTTCCATCAGGAAATGTGTCTGCTAATTTGCCTTCCAATATCAAAAAAAAAGGTTTGTGTAAAAATGAGAAAAGACATCGTCATGTGGAAAGAATGTGGATGAAAAAAAGATTGACAAAACAATAAACATTGCGAAAGCGAATGGATTTAAGTACTCGGGGTGACGTAGGTGGACCTGTAAAATATTACAGGTATAACTTTTATATACATATTACATTCATATACAGATAACGTTTTTCCTATCGGGGACTTGTGGACACCACCCAGCGGAAACTAGAGACGAAAGCGAAAAAGTATATGACAAATTAGCAGAAACAACATTAGGCCAAGTTTTTCAACATTTAAAAAAAATTCACATTTTTCAGGTATTGTTGCGAAATCTCACACTAATTCATATTTTACTATAATGTTCCAACAGATCTCTTAACTATGAACAGAAATGATCAAATATTAATTAACCTTTGGTTTTCCATTGGGCGAGTTTTGAGCCAGTAATTAGCCTTTCTCCCCACAATAACTAACACTGCAAAAATACCAAAACTGTTGTATTCGTTCACGCTTGATAACCAAGGAAAATAGAGATTCATTTTTAATGTTTAGTGAAAATAGTAGCAATTGTTATTTTAAACATGGCAGATGTTAGCAAATACAAATCATAATAACTTATTATCAGTATTTTCACGCCCATAAGAGGAAGGCAGATGCACAACCAAGGCACCCACGACTAAGTAAAGTCCCACAATGTGATAGGTGGCAAGCCTATCGTCAACCGGGCACATATCCGATCACGAGCAACGTTTTTTAAATTAGATATTTGGAAATATCCCATTTTCTTTTTGTTCCCGACCAGGGATTCGAACCCGGGACCTCATGCAGACAAGTCCAACAACTGAACCGCTAGACCCCAGAGGAGATAACTTATCATCCTTGAGGCTAAGATTTGAAGCGTTAGCTTCACCCTTGTTGTACCTTTGCATTCCTCTTCAGGGTTACGTGCATAAAAATATCTATTTACAATTACTTATTTTTCAGGCTATGCAACATATCATTGAATCAATAAAAAGTCCAAAAACTTTTTTGGTTCGTAAAACAATTGTCAAAGGCAATAGCAGAAATATCACGGTAAGTAGTTTTATCTTTCTCAAATCTTTTTATGTGATATGTTTCTCTTGATAAACACCATAAAAATACCATAGATGTTGATGCATCGCTATCCTATGGCCAGAATGTACGTGTTTTAAGTCTACCGGCTACCGTACCACCTAGACTAGACCAGAACATGACGGAGACATTGCTTAGATATTACGGATAGCTTTATCGGCATTTTGAGTAAAACGCACCTAATTTTAAATCTCAGTAGGTATTTTGTGGAGTTACTCTTGAATCTCCATTTATTGCGAATTGCAAATTGGAATCAGAGATGTCATTTCAGATACTCTTGAATACAGTCCTAGCGGATCATCAATTTCTGAAAAATCAAAATTGAAAGTGATTTACTGTTAAATATTAACTAAATGCTAACAATCCGTTAGTATTGTGTTCAAGAGTAGGTACTTAAACTATTATCTCCGATTTCAATATCCAACTTATAAAAGTAACCCTACTAAACTATGAGTATTATTTTTTATGTTTCTGTTTCAGTTTAAAGTGGATAATAAAATAGAAGATGTTGTGATTTCTGTCACAGGACAGAATGCTTCTTTTATTGTGTCGCATGCTGACAGACATGTAGTTATAAACGAAGAAGTTATGGCAGTACCGGGCGCAAAGGTGTGTAATGTTTTTATGATATTCAATAGGAAACAAACAGGTGGTCTTCACGTTTTTACCAATTCCAAAAAGAAGACGTTATTAATTTTATTGTTATATTTTTTTATTTTTTGTTGTATGTTTGATACGCGCTTATTCGATCAATAGCGCATTGGTTTTGATTATTCGTATTTGAAAAGGAAGGTCATGATTCCGGTATGGTTTCACATAAAACTTTTAGTTTTGATTTATAACTTAATAATGCATAAATTTTTGTCAATGTTGACGACCAAATTAATAATGATAACGTCAGTTTAGACAAAACTTTATACAGTATTAAATGTAACTCAAATCAATAGTCAGGTCAATAATAATTATGTCGTCAACATAGACGAAAGTATACGAATTATTATTAAGTATATTGAGTTAAACCACTAGTCGGATCATGACGAAATTTAAATGAGATCAATTTGAATAGCTCTCTATTAAAAAAATAACAATTAATTTGCGATGTGGTAAGGAAATAATTATTATTGTAATCTGTTTTTTGCGGCTTATTTTCTGGACTAAATTACGATTCTATTCAATTTATTATTAGTTATCAAATCGATAAAAAGGTTTCCATATAAATGTAAAGTTGTACATTTAATAAATGATACGACTGCATTTTAGCATTCGGTATTACATTTAATTGATATGTATTTATTTGATACTAGTGGTCGCCCATTGGTCGAAATTCGACGAATTTTAACATCTTGTTGATAAGAACGCCATCTTCATTTCTCAAGACCAACTATTTTGTTTCCAAATTTGTCAGTGCGCCATCTGTCATCTTTTATCGTTATCATCAGTATATTTGTTTGTGTGTGTCAAATGCATGATAGTGAGGGTGGGTAATGTTTTATTTATTAATTTAATGTACTTTGTAAGCATTACTATTGAAAAATATTAGCGTTCTGCACGTCTCCTACACATAAATTATAAGTGTGCCAAATTTTATGCTCCTGCGTCCCCGCAATTTTCGTAAAAAGGGTTCCAAAGTTTTGGCATCATGTATTAATATATAGACTTGTTCTTCGGAACATACATACTACCCACCGGCCAATTTCGTCACTATGGGTTCTTTAGATATATCATAAATCAGACTGGATAACAGACAGATAGAAAGACAGACAGACATAAGTTAAAAAAACTTATACGATATAATATGCTTTCTATTGTTAGTCACCCAGACCTACTTTTATAAATATACTTTATGCAACGAATTAAACTTGAACTTTTCTACAGTTAAGTTGATATAGGTCTCTCAGTATTGCTGTGAAAAATTAATTTTTAAAATCACAATGACTAATATATTCGAAATTATATCTTCATTTGGTCATATCCTGATTTTCGACTAATTCCCATCGTTATACTCTTTGATAATTGCAGGTTATCAAATTTTCACCAATTTTGATGGAATATACAGTTCAAATCTTTGGTAACAATGACGTCTCTGTGCTCATCACTGGTTCTAGTTCGGTTACTTTTGAACATGGTTTTTCTTTTGTCAAACCAGATTCTTTTGAAAAAACTTGGGCACTGCCAAAAGAAGGTAAATATTGTTAAGTCTTTTATTTTAGGTATTTAAGATACATTAATTTGTATTATTATTAAAAAGAATCACTTATACACTTTGCTTTGTACGAGTATTTATTGTGTTTATGTTTTATTTATATCCATATACATTTAGTCAAAAAGAATCAGGAATGTTTAATTTGTTTATGGTTCCAAATTCAAATTTTTGTTTTTCTTTGTGGTGTTGTTCAACTGTTTTTCATTTTGGCGGAGTTTGAGTTTCATCTGCTATTCATATTTTGTTTATAATATAAGAGGAGGTAAGCGAGTAAGTAGTTCACATGATGGAAAGAGATCGCCGCCGCCCACGGACATCCGCAACACAACGGAGTATCACAGATGCGTTGCCGACCTTTGAGGAATGAGTACGCTCTGTTCTTGAAGTTCCTAAGACATACTTGTTCGGGAATACTGCCCTCAGTAACTGATTCCACAAAAATGTTGTGCGGGGTAAGAAATGTCTTCAGAATCGCAAACTTGTAGACCGCTACGCATCAAGATGATGGGCATGATACTTTAAACTCTGACGCGATGTCCGTAGGTAGAAATCAGCGGCTGGAATTAATTCCCAAACAACTCTTCAGAGCATTCCTCATGATAGATGCGGTAGAAAACACTGAGTGGTCCAACACTTTAATGCAACGCAAAAGAATCAAGGCAATTACCCGGTCATTGACAATTCGAGATGCTCTACGTTGAATGCAGTTAAAAGGAAGGATCTGGTACTGTGGAGCCCCTGCCCAAAGTTGAGGACAATACTCCATATGAGGCCGAATTTGCGCTTTGTAAAGTTGTTAGCAATGGCTCAGTTCGAAATACTGTCTCACTTTACTGAGGACACCGAGTTTTTTCATTGCTTTTTTACCATTTTTCTAGGGTTAAATTGTACCAGATTCTGCTGGCCGTAATACGAAATATTTGCCAAAAGATTATCAACTTTAGACACAAGTTGGCAACGGCTTTCGATGACATGTTCCCGAGTAATATTAGGATGGCCGAAGTATAGGACTTACTTAGTAGTGTCGTCCGCATAGCAATGAGTGGTACCAATTTGCAATATGCAATGTTAAAGATAGTGCTGTTTTTAGTTATATCATATTTACTGTGTATTGCGAATTTCGTAATGCACAAAAACATTGAACAAATAGTGAAAACGTTTTACACTCTCACACACACTGGTAGGCTATATCAACGTCTACAACTGAAGTTAACACCGCAAAAGTAAAGGAAACAGTGATTTAAAATACTTATTCAACTAAGAGAGAGGTAGCCGCTGAACTTTCTGTATCTCACTAGTCGATAAGTCTTAATTTTACTTATCTTTTGGGTATGAAACATTTATCCATTTGGCTAGTCTCAAAAGACCTAAATTTTTTGCAAAAACTCTATCGCATGAGAGTTGCTGACGACATGCCAGAACGAGTTAATTCCGGCCGATATTTATAAAACGCATTGTCACTGATGACGAGACGAGGATTTACAAGTTTGACGACCCAACTAGTCAACTAGGTTGGATTAAAAAAAAACACGCCAAATCCGTTTTAGAGTCAAACTCATATTGAGTATTTTCTTTGACTGTCGCGGTATTGTTCTCTCGGAGTTTTTAACGGAAAAACAAACTGCAAAT
>NJDD01005703.1:84865-98618 GCA_002245505.1 Calephelis nemesis
CCCTCTCTTTCTACGGCGCGGCGAAAATGGGCGGAGGACAAATACAAGAGTCGTCGGGCGAAGGCGAGGTGCGCCACTTCTTTGACTTTCATACAAAATGTATAGAAGAGGTGGGGCGCGAGACATACTGAGACGATTCAGCGCGGGCCTTACCTCTTCTATACATTTTGTGTGAAAAAGAAGAAAAAAAAGTGGCGCACCTCGCCCGCGCTTCGTCCGCGCCCAACGCCTCTTGTATTTGTCCCGCACCTGATGTTTCGTTTAGACCGCGCAGGGCGCTTGCGCGAATGTTCGTGTTATCATGTTTGTTTACAATAGCGCAATAAATGATAGTTAAAGCAATTCGTGCAAAATTATTCCCTAACCATTGCAAAATATCAAAAATTCACAACGTTAATACTCTAGTTTTCACTTCTGCCGGCACTCCCAGAGTGCAACCCGTCGTCTTTTTTTGAATATTCACATAGACGACATAGTAATAAAACTAGAGTCAGTTTTCCCAGTATGAGATTAGTTAACCCAGTAAGTAGTTTAAGTCAAATAAAAAAAATATACGCGTCCAGAAATAACGGATAAATCAATCGATCGAGTTTAAATGAATGAATACATCTTATTTTGCACTAAAAAATACAAAACATAACACACAAAAATAACACTGTGCCTATGTGCAATACATACACAATATTTCACTAAAGGTAGACAAAAATGTGGACTTATCGATTAAGAGCGATCTCTACCAGAAAACCTTATCTCTGAAATAATAATCAAAAAAAAATCTTATCTTTTTAAAAATCTGGACCTTTCAAAAAACAAGAGAAATTCTGTGCCATATTTTTAAAAAAAAATATCTAAAAGCACGAGTGTAGTAATACATAATTTTTAAAAAGTGATTAAAATTTTTTTAGCACAATAGATTTCACGACCAAGGACCATCCTTTTATCATCACTCGCGTGTCCTGAAATTTGATAATCCTAAGCACTGTTGGAAATAATAACGAGCAGAGCTCAAGATTGACCGGCATTTTACCCCGTGATGGTCCCATTTTCTTTTGCAAAATAGACCATCCGCCTATCTGTACCAGGCAGCTCGTAAAAGGCGAGCATAGGCTTACCGTCACTAATGCCGTGACATCTGACTATATGACTACTGACTGACTCGCCCGGATTGGTACCACCGCCTCACCTATTCCTGCCACCATAACGTAAGTGCTTGCCGTTGACAAATTCCGGTTGGGAGGTTAAGGTAGCCGGTAAATTAACTTTTGCGCGAGGCCTAACATCTTGGCTTCAGGTTGACAACGCACCATTACCGCCTTTGGTTTTTTAAGGTGGCGGGAATTTCCTACCAGCATGAAATTCGTCTGCGTTTTTGCCTACCAATACCATAAAAAAATCTACGAGCTGTATTAGGATCGGGAATGGAATCTAATCTTAAGAATTATTTTAGAGCCTCCAAATCATCAGTTGATCCAAAATACTTGTGGAAATATAAAGATACTGTTTAAGGCTTGAATATAAAATTTAAACCCTGGCTATCTTTTCTGTTTTTATGAACTCTACATTACTTTCATGATATCATTAATATATTTCTTACCTCAATGTCACAATGAATGTCAAGTAGACAATTTTATAAGTGGTGTAGGCGTTAAGCACTTATCCAGTAATTGGAATAACGTGGAGAGGAAGCTACTTAAGGGTACACTTCAATAGATCTGCACTTATACCTATATGTATATCACAGAATATAATACAATTTCTTTAATTTGTAGGTACAATAATTATTTCAATTTTGTGCCATCATATATCACGTTATCAACCATTTAACTGACACAACGTGTAGTTTCCCCCGTGTTGGTCCGGGCTCCTTTGTAGAATAGACCATCTGCCTTCCTTTGCCAGGCAGTTCGTAAAAGGCGAGCATAGGCTTCCCGTCACTAACACCGTGACATCTGACTAGGTGGTAGAGTTACGCTGCGACTGGCCCGGATTAGTACCACCGCCTTACCTATTCCTGCCACCATAACGTCACGACGTGTTCCGGTTCGGAAGGTAAGGTAGCCGGTAAACTTACTTTTGCTCGAGGCCTAACATCCCGGCCTCTGGTTGGCAACGCACGATTACCATCTTTGGTGTCTCTAGGCGGCGCGAATTTCTTACCATCAGGAAATCCGTCTGCTTGTTTGCCTTCCAATTTCATAAAAAAAAAAAAAAGTTATCTTACTCTTTGACCTCTAAATATACTCTTACTACTGTACTTATTACTTACTACTCTGTGTCAGACACAAACGAAATCGTGCAGCCAATAAAGTTGGGTTAGGGTAAATAGATATCGTATTTTTATGTTATACTAGCTGTTGCCCACCGCGCTGCTCACGTGGTCACACATTAAAAACACAGACAAAAACTGTCCTGTGTTAATCCAAGTTACCCCCTACGTGTGTATTAAATTTCATGAAAATCGGTTGAGTAGTTTTTGCGTGAAGGAATAATAAACAAACTTTTGCATTTATAATATTAATAAACAGGTTTATAAGATAGCGAACAAGCTGACATCTCTCCTAATCTAAGAGATAAATGTTACAGTTTATGTTGGCGATAGGCTTGTCACCTATCACATTGTGGGACTTAGTGTCTTCGGCTAGTCGTGGGTGCCTTGGTTGTACCTCTGCCTACCTCTTCGGGGATATGGGCGAGAAGGTACGTTAAATGTTACAGTGTTGGTGCATCAATATGCACAAACACTGACTGACAGCAAAAAGCAAGGCAGGCAAAATATCTTTATTCCCAGTCTCTTGCTGATTAGGCAGAGTAATGTTTTGTGTGGAACAGCCCAACTTCTCCGCACTCATTACTCTTACAGCACACTTTAGTAAAACTTATACCTAACACTGCGACATTTATTACTCTTACAGCACACTTTAGTAAACTTATACCTAACATTACTTTTCAGCACTCCGTTTTCGCGGGAGATGTAAAACAAAATGATTTTACAATTGTTTTATTCTGGACTTAATTTCTGTGAGATGTTTCCAGCGTAGCTCTCGGCAAATTAATTATACTTGCTTATAGTAAGAAAACTTAAATTGTAGTGGAAGTAATAAGCTTTTAATAAAGATAACTGCATTACTTTACTCTTTAGTAGAATAGAGTAGATTTTTATTTAAAATTAGAACACATTCTTTTTGCAGATGTAAAATTTAATCGTTATTATTTGTTCGTCTATACATTGGCGGTAGTATTGTTGCGCATTCACTAAACTAATTTTAAGTTATCGCTATCTTCTTTCCATGAGAGCAATAGAAAGAGACAAAACACTTTTAGTGCCGTCAGATTAGTCCGTAAACGTCATTTCTACACACCTTTAATCTATCACTCGGAAAAAGTTGATAAAAAACGTCACGATTTGACATGTCCGGACTAATCTGACATGTCTAAAGTGTTCCATCTCGTTTATTTTTCTTTCATTTGAATAAGACAGCATGCACCTAAATAAGTTTAGTTTTTAAACAGCAGACTCTCGTGAATATTATTAAAAATTAGAGAGATCTGTAATTACTATAAATGATGCATTACGCGATCACGACCACGTACTGAAACGGTACCGATAGCCCGACCCGCTATTGGAAGGCAAACAAGCAGACGGATTTCCCGATGGTAAGAAATTCACGCCACCTAGAGACACTAAAGGTGGTGATGGTGCGTTGCCAGCCTGAGGCCGGGATGTTAGACCTCGAGCAAAAGTAAATTTATCATCTACCTCACCTTCCGACCCGGAACACGTCATGACGTTATGGCGACAGGAAAAGGTAAGGCGGTGTTACCAAACCAGGTGAGTCGCTTCGAAACTCTACCACCTAATCAGATGTCACGGTGCTAGTGTCGGTAAGCCTATGCTCCTCTTTTACGAGCTGCCTGGCAGCAAGGCAGAGGGTGTGTTCTGCAAAGAAGCCCGGACTAACGTGGGGAAAATATATATGACAGAAATAGCAAATGACAGATAAATGACCTGACAACGTCGCCTAGTATTGCGTGCAGGGTTTCTGTTAGCCATTTTAGTGCTAGAATTAACATTTTTTAAGCTCTTTAACATTTAATCAGAATCAGAATAAACTTTATTCACATAAACCATACAAGTGGTATTGATCATACAGTGGGAGATTGAAACCTCTGTTTCCAAGCATGTTCATCTTCCAAATACTCTGAGACCGTATAATAGCCTTTTCGACATAATTTTGCTGTGATACATTTTTTAAACTTATTCATAGGTAGATCTCTAATACCAATGGGCATTGAATAAATGCACTTAGGATCTTTCATTTTTTATTAGCAAAACAGTAGGTAATGGAATGCTTGCCTATACGTAAGTATTTTGGGCCGCTCTAATAATCATCCATTTATGATCCTTAAACATTGTCAGTCATAAGTCTTGAAAACCCTTTTTTATTTGTATATAACCTTTGAAATGACTCTGTGAAATATTAAACCTACATTGCTTATCTATCTCCCTACATTCCTTTTCCGTATTTTCCGTATTTTTCATTCCTTCGTAGCTAATGTACCGCCTGTCCACCTTGGACATCACATTGGACAGTACATTAGCTACGAAGTAAAAATAAAGTTAAAACACATTCAACACATTTCATTCATTACAATTGCAGGTAAGTGATTATACCAAACGTTAACATGGCTGTATCAACCCGGCCGCCCGGTATTCGCGTGATCTTAGGTCATGTTTAGAGTACTTAATAATGCTATCATGTTACGAGATACGACAAGAAATTACTTTCTCAAGTTCTGTTTTTCACATATATATTAAAAACTAGCTGCACCCCGCGGTTTCACCCGCGTAAGTCCCAATCCCGCGGGAACTCCGGGATAAAAATATATAAGGGGTAGCCTATGTGTTATTCTGGGTCTTCAGCTACCTACATACCAAATTTCATCGTAATCGGCTTTGTAGTTTTTGCGTGAAAGAGTAACAAACATCCATACATCCATACATACAAACTTTCGCATTTATAATATTAATAGGATATTTCCGTTTACCAACTAACATCTATACAGGATAACTTTCAAAAGACCCGCCAAATTATAATTTAAGAGAGTTAAGACTAAAATGGTAGTGCATTTTAAATGTTACTTGCCAAATATCAATATTGACTTTTATGGACGTACTCGTACATTTAAAATAGTCCGCGTTAATACTTCACTTGTTGTCACGCTACGTCATACCTAGTACGAGTCACGACGTCACCAGCCTGTGCATGCGATTGCAGTCAGCGGTTACGTTATAGTTTATACCCATGCATTTTGTATTTTGCGTTGGGTAAAATTATTTTGCATTTTTATAATTTTATATTACTTCGTAAAATGGAGAGTTATTGATTTCCAACCCTCTCCCAAAAATGGCAAGTCCTTTCAATGTAACCCTGTAAATACCGATCTCAACATAAATTTCCATATAGATAGCTCGTTTATCTTTGTATACTTAGCTTATGTTATAAAGCTGAAATGCTATTATTATAATTAGCAGACATAAGTAATCATGTAATGACAAGTGGCATAATGTAGTAGTTTTGATGTTCAACTATTTGCCTAATGCTGAATGCATCGCCAGACATAAGTGATGGAGTCGTGCTTTGTGTCGGTTAGATTGACACTATAAAACATTACTCCTCTTTCAATTTAAAGCTTAAAGTGGCCGCTAAACTTACTGTGGCATGACATCCTAGCCTCAATTTGACAACGCGCATTTGTGTCTGTAGATAACGCGTTTTTATCATCACTAGTGGATGCCCATTGGTCGAAATTCGACCATGATAAATTTTAATATCTTGTTGATAAGAACGCCATCTTCATTTCTTAAGACCAACTTCTTTGATTCCGAACTTTATAGTGTGCCATCTGTGATCTTTCAATATATTTAACAAACTTTCAATATATAGTTCTCCTCCACAGTAAAAAATTTTCGTCCGAGAAAAGAGTCTGACAGGTGGTTTTTTCTTGCGTACTGCTTCAACAAAACGCGGAATCTCTTCAGTCTCGTATCCATAAGCCGCATCCAAGCGTTGTCCTGCTTTTCTACAATAAGCTCGTTGTCCTAAGTCTTCATTCAATACGCTTTTCTCCGTGAGTTTGCTTAACCCCATCTGAAAGGCTAACAATTTCTTTTTGCGGATGGGATTTCTTTGAATTTGCCGAAAAATTTGAGTTAGATGTAGCGCGATAACCGCGACACGGCCTTCTTTTAAGCGTCCACTCCTAGTACATAATACTTTATAATTTGTGGTCCACTCCATATTTAATAATAAGTCAAATTAGAAAAAACATACGTATTTATTTTCGTAAAAGATTCTAAATTCAAATTAAGAAATATTTTTGTGGCCAGCATTTTTATTGAAAAGAATATGAATCGACTAAGTTATATATTTAAAAATGAGTTATTTTAATATAACAATTGTTTGATAACATCTTTTGTATATTTTAACTAGGTAGCCTTCACCAAAAACAAATATTGAACGCTGAAGGGTTGAACGTTGAACCTTAATGAACTATCAATTATTTTGGATTAAGCAGAGCGTCTCAAAGTTATGGGCCAATAAATTAAAATAGCTAGAGAATATAAATTGATCATTGCCACTTGCTGCTTAGGCTGACGTTGTTATTAGTTATATATTTTCTTTGTTTAGAGCTATTCGCGGTTGCGTTTTTTTTAACTAAATAAGTTAATTATTTATAGAATTACAATAAATTTTAAGTTGTTAGTGAGTTGTTTTGAAAGTTAGTGGTTATTTATAGTGAATGGCACGTGACTGTCATAAGAAGCAATAGACGCCAGTTTTCGAAATTAGAGGACCACTTCTATGTTTTGCAATATTTAAAACGTGCAAATATTTGACGTTCAAGATTTCAATAAAAGGTGGCATTTTTTAAATCGGGTACCGCCCTAAGTAATTTCTAGCCTTGTAAAATACAAGCCTTGCAAATATTATACATCACTACATGGTATAAAACAAAGTCGCTTCATCCGTAACAATGTAGGTATGCTTTAATCTTTTAAACTAGGCAATGGATTTCTTTGCGATTTTTTTAAATAGATAATATGATTGAAGAGGAAGGTTTATGTGTATATTTTATACTCGTGCAAAGCAGGGGTGGACCGCTAGTTATATATATTAGCCACTTTGTTTTATTTTGTCAAAATTTGTTTGCATAGTATATCAAAATATTTTACAATTACCCGTAAATCAACGTAGTACCTCATTATGTATAATCTAAGAATACCTATTGCACCACATTTTGTAAGTTAGTCAGAAACTTATACAGAACGTATTTTCTTACTAGGAAGAAGTATGAATCTTTAGTAATAGGTTGTACTTTACATGTGAAAGTTTAATAAAATAATATATTGCAGATGAATTCAATAAATGCCAAAAACAAAAATATTTACGAATATCAATGGCAGGCAAGTTTGGAAAACCCTGACTTTATGTAGATAGCTATATAAAAAAATGTTTTTTCAGTTCACGACGGCGTAAAATTTATGTATTCTTAATTAACAAGCATAATTAAAAGTAAACATACCCTCAATATGCTCTTGAATTTTTCAGTCGCTGATGATATGTGAGACGAAATCTCAACAAACTTTCAACTTAAATAATGAAAGCTATTGAAAAACGTAGTTTTTTCTTAAAAATTTTCATTTTTCTCTTAAAAAAAGGATCCACTTTGATAGTCTTACTTTTTAGAACTTTTCACTCATTAAACAACTGTGGCTACCACGAAAACTGGCATAATTGTGATTTTAAATAGACCGTACACTCCAGAGCATAAATCACGACGTAGTTAAATCGTATTGTCACGCTATAAGTATGTTTATTGGAAGATTGGCCTAATAGTGCGTACGTCCTTTGTGGCCCACGCGATCCCGAGTCTTCTCCTCGACTGTACGATTTCGTCGTCAAATTCTACTTAATAATTTAAGACCGGTGTATACGTTAGGACCCAGTATGGAAGATCTTATATCACTTAGTATATATTCGCGACAGTACATCTATAGAGCTGATATTACATACTTTATGCGTGCACCAAATTTTCATAGGACATAGTAAAAAACGGTATCTATTATAAGTACACGCATGTTTCTTTTATTGGAACGAAATACTAAGCTAGCTAGACGAAAAAAAAAATCTCACGAAAAATTGTAACGACACTTTTTGCTGTAAGCTGTGCGGCGTGCGCATGTTTCTCTGTCTATCTCTCTCTCTCTTTCTTTTCTTATAGAAAGCAAACCAGATATTTCACTTGGAGAGATGTCCTCTCAACTTTTTTTAAAAGATGTTATGGAAAAAATGGTAACCTGACGGTAAATGACCTTGTTCCCCATTCTGTAAAGGATAGGCTTAATATGCTATGGTATTTACAGCATAGATTAATGTATGGCACATGAACATTCTCATATTTCAAATTTCAGGGAAAGCTGAGTTTCAAATTAAATAGCAAAACTATCCCAAAATATAAGCATTGTAACACTGCAAACTACCAACTTCGATTTCAATACGTAAATATGTTATCTAACAACACAAACATTGAAATAATTCAACTTAACAAGTACTTATGTGAAATAGAAAACATTTTTTTAAACGGTTAATACACATGAAAATAAAATATATGAGGCGAACAAATGACCTCATCCTCAAAGTCGGTTAAAAGCGAGTAACATTGTTACAAAATCGTATCTCCACAATCTACAGTAACACAGTAATCACCAAATTATTATCCTTAATCAAAGAACCTCCTTCTAAATTTTGACATCAATGACGTTTGTCTCTAGTCACGTTATTGTTTTTTTTTGTACATCTTTATTTTAACTACACCTTATAATTACATTATCTCGTACTGACAATAACAAATAAGATTTAAAACCAACATAAGATATGAATAATTTACTTAAACATTTGCTGTATCTGAGTAAAGATATTTCGTCTAGCTTATCTATTTAGTTGTCTGAATTGCAAAGACAGTTAGTAGCAGCTAAAGTGACAGAAATAGGTAAATTATTAGTATTTTTAAACAGTTTTGGACAAATTGGCACTGAACTCTTTATTTTCTTCTGAGATCGTGGTCTTGTGGCATAACTAGCAGAAGTGGGTAGAAGCGTAGCAACTCCCGCCATTTTAATTAACGATTTTTTTTTAAGTGAAACTTCTTTATCGGGGTTGGAAAAAAAATTGTTTAACATTTTTTCGTTACGCGTCACATTTTTCCGTTACGCGCCATCTTTATCTTATCCCTACCACGCGTGATTCGAAGTATACTTTATCCAGCGTAGTAGGGATTGGCAATAAACTTTGTTTAGCAAATTTCTGTAAATTTGCATACAGTAAATTATTTTTTGAAAAATAACGTCATAAAGAAGTTTCACTTCTTCACTTCTTACGAGTGTACGCTAGTACACGCACACATTTTTTATTTTTGTTATTGCGTAATGACAACAGTGACAAATTTTGTCAACTATCGTCTTTAGCTTTCTGGAATAAGTTACTAGCAGTTTTCATGGAAACATGTACTAGTAGTCGCCCGTTGGTCGAAATTCGACCATGATAAATTTTAATATCTTTTTGATAAGAAGACCATCTTCATTTTTCAAGACCAATTACTTTGTTTCCAAACTGTATGGTGCGCCATCTGTTATCTTTTATCGTTATCATCAATATATTTGTCAACTGTCAAATGCAATGTAGTGTGGGTAATATTCTATTCATTGATCTTGTGTACTTTGTAAGCATTGTTATTGAAAAATATTATCGTTTTTCACTTCTCCTACACATAAAATTTTCGTAAAAAGGGGTCCAAAGTTTTGGCATTACGTATTAATATATAGAAGTACTTGACAAAATGAAAATCCAAAATTCACCATTGATCTGAATAGTAAAAAAAATAATAAGGTTTCATTAAAGTTAAAAAAATGTCAACTCTATAAGATCTCAATATACGATTTATAGGTGCATGTCCCAATGATTTTATTGTATGTACCCAGCACTACGCCTACATAGTCTTTGTTCCCGGGCTATTACAGCACAAATTGCTTCGGATACATTTCGGTCCCGAGAAATGACGAGTATTTATAAATTGTGCATAGGAAATTAATATTTATTGTGTGTCAATAGATATCAATATCGCTTCGTTGTGTTTGAAATTCTAAATGACTTAATGGAGTCGTCTGAGAGAAATTTAGCATACCATCAAGCTTAGTTTACATTGATGTATGTTCCCAACGGATGTAACCGCAGCTTTTTAATTGCTATAGCTTTTTGTGAAAGAAATATATTTTGATATTGGAAATTAAACAAGTGAACTGTTATGTCGTCTCGTCTTCTTCTTTTATAAATATGGATTTTAATCATTTTTCACGACTTATTTAGCCAATGTCAGGTTAGTTAATTCTTATACAGTCACTTGTCACTATGTACAAAGTCATGTTAGGTCAGGGTCTTATGTAAAGTGAAATTTCGAAATTCAAGTCATATTTTTTTATTATAAGTATTTAAGGTCTAAACTTGTCTAATATAAAATACATTAAAAAATATGAAAAAGTTAAACGTTCCTAACACATACTGATAATGCACAGTTACCGTATTTCTAGTTTGCCTATAATATAAAATACATACAAATAAAGCGACAAAGTAAGAGTAAGTAGGTAATATATTTTAGCAACGTGCTCCCGTGACTGAAAGAAAATGTGGTAGTAGTTTTTTTTCATAATTATTGAATTTCGTATACATATTTAGTGTAATTAGCCAATTTTGGTGGTATTTTTTTGGTTTCATCCAGTTGGTCACTGGACGGTTAGAGAACAAAATGACTAATTTAACTAACTATTTTAACAAAAACTAAAGTTTGGAGTACTTCAACCAGATCAGAGCTTGAAATATTTGTATTGAAATAGGTGTAGCAAAAGCCTTGGAGCTATACCGATACCAAAGGTGGTACCTGTACGGTTAGTACGTGTACTACGAGAAGATTTAGTGCCGGTACTATTCTTTTATGGGTTTTAGGTATACCGGCACTGGTTCAATAATACTGGTACGGGCAAATACATGACGTAATATTTTTTCTTCAATCGAAGTTATCTCTGTTCTTCTTGTAGAAAAGAATTTAAGTATAGTAAAATATCTATACAAATAATAAATCTGTAGAAGAGTCAATTCTGTACATTCAAAATATTTAAAAAAATAAATAGCAGGGGGTGTTACTGGATCAATACCAAACCCAAACATGTGATTAAAAAAATGTTTGTCTATCTGTCTGTATGTTCAGGCATCACGTGAAAACTAACATTTCGATTTCGATGAAACTTGGTTTAATTATACCTTATTATCCTGGGCATAAAATGGGATTCTTTTTATCCTTGAAAAATACGTAGAAAAAAAATAAATCTTAATTTTTCAGTTTTATCACGCGAAGACCGACATCCGTGCGGACGCTATCTCAGTCGCGGGCGGAAGCTAGTTTGTAATAATTGTTAACCAAATACAATTAAAGATAATATCTTGGTTGCCGAGAAGTTTGTTTCGCCGTTTCTTTTCCTACCTGACTAGGTTTGGAAATTGTGGTAATTTATAGTAGGTACATAGGGTTAAATTTAATAATATGATTAATCATAATATAAATTATAATATAATATAAATTTAATAATAAATTAAATTAATAATAAATATAATTAAACGGGTTTAATATTTGTATGAATAAATAATATTTATTTATACAAATATTAAAACATTTGCACACAAAAATATGGTACGAATACAATATGTTGATATACTTAAATATTTTTGTAACACCTTCGCAAATGAATAAATTTCATTTTATTTTCATTTCATTTCCTTCTTGAAAGATTGAAATTATACCTATATACTTTAAAATAAAATTGGCAGCGGCTCTTCTGTACCTACTTATCGAGTACCTTTATTAGGTACAGACATTTATCGGTACCTATTAGTACAGGTGTTTGCTAGGTATCGATATCGGGTCGGTACAAGTATGCGGAGTACAGACCTACTCTGGAAACGGTATCCAGGTATCGAAATGACAAGAACTGCTAATACCGGTGTACTTGTAGAACCTGTACTTTTGAAATCGGTTTCCAGCCTTGATCCAGGTATTTATTACACTATAACACAGACTATAATATCAACTTAACTTCATTTGACCGCCTCGTTGGTCGAGTGGCTAGTGTACACGTCTAACGACATCGACCAACCGCAAGGCTCGGGTTCGATTTCCGACGGGGGCAGGCATTTGTGTGATAAAAACATTTAGATGTCTGCATTTCCGGGTCTGGGTGTTTATTAAATTGATGCTAATTAATTAAACTTGACTAATTTCATACTCTTACGCGTACGCAAAAAAAAAGAATGTAGAGTATTAAATAGGGATGTGACATAAAATAACAACTATAACGCAATTAATACTATAAGAACAAAAGATGCTAATGTAGAGTAGGGATGTGCCATAAAATAACAAATATAACGCAATTAATCAAAACTATAAGAACAAAAGATACTAACTTAAAAGATGTTCTTCAAAAACAACTCAATAAACACCGACTAGTTCAGTTTATTTTTACATATTTTGTACCATGAGTTATGCATCTTGCATACTTTTTGTAAAGCTACATTTTGTAGAGGATAAACGCAACGGTTTTACTCAGTTTTCTTGTTTGTCTACTTATTTGTTATTATATTTTTTTACAATAAATGTTGTTTTTGAATTGTCACCAAAATGTTTCATTGGTCAAAGGATTATTTTTTTTAAAATATTAGAAGGCAAATAAGCACACCGATTTCCTGGTGGTAAGAAGTTCACGCTGCCTAGAGACACCAAACCTGGTAATGGTGCGTTGCCGACCTGAGGCCGGGATGTTAGACCTTGAGCAAAAGTACATTTACCGTCTACCTTACCCTCCAAACCAGAACACGTCATGACGTTATTGCGGCAGGAATAGGTAAGGCGGTGATACCAATCCGGGTGAGTCGCTGCGAAACTCTACCACCTAGTCAGATGTTTGCCTAGTCAGATGTTTACCTAGTCACCTAGTCAGATGTTTGTTTAGAGGGTTTTATTTTTTCATTTTCCAGTCAAAATCTCTTTCTGATGGAGTGACCTAAAAATACCATAAATGTTACTGGAGCATCGCAATATTATGACCAGGATCTCATGTCCAGCAGCGAACATGTCATTGCCGAGCATTGTCGCCATGACGGCGAAAACTTCCACTGTATTAATTATTGTGTACTAATGGTGCACAGCAGGTAACTCTACCACCTGGTAATAGGTTTAGTTGCAATTGGTATACTTAGTAACAGCTAGTATGGATAATTTAATCTATGTGTATAAAAATCAATGCCACTTTTCGTTGTAATTAAATATAACTAAAGAAGGGGCTCACCTATACAAACCAAATGTTTAGGCTTTGTTCGGACTATTTAGTAGATGGTTTATGTGAAGTTTGCATAAAATCGTTCGAGCGGTCCTTCATTTATCACGTTTAACAAATGGTGGATCATTTTGTTAATGGGTATTTTTCAGTAAAATTGAAATTTTTTTTAATTTTTTTTTTGTTTGTTAGGTTATGTCATTCATGCGGTCATATACGTAGCGAAGCACGTAACGGGCTACTAGAACTTTATAAAATTTTCTTAAGAAATATGTATTTTAAAAAATTGTGTGGAATCAAAACATTTTAGAATTT
>NJDD01005703.1:101958-112348 GCA_002245505.1 Calephelis nemesis
GCGACTAGAACTATAAAATTATCTCAAGAAATAGGTATTTTAAAAAAATGTGTGGAATTAAAACATTTTAAAATTTGGTCCGGGCTCCTTTCCAGAATAGACCATATGCCTTCCTGCCAGGCACCTCGTAAAAGGCGAGCATAGGCTTACCGTCACTAACACCGTGACATCTGACTAGGTGGTAGAGTTTCGCAGCGACTCTCCTGATTGGTACCACCGCCTTACTTTTTCCTGCTGCCATAACATCATGACGTGTTCCGGTTTGAAGGGTAAGGTAGCCGGTAAACTTACTTTTGCTCGAGGCCTAACATCCCGGCTTCAGGTTGACAACGCACCATTACCACCTTTGGTGTCTCTAGGCAGCGTGAATTTCTTACCATCAGGAAATCCGTCTGCTTGTTTGCCTTCCAGTATTTTAAAAAAAACTAAAGTCTGTTTTAACATTGACGCGCGTTTGACAGTTGATGCTATATATCATTAACTCGGCTGTACACTAACTAAACTTAATTACCTAATTTAAGTGTATCCAATTTTGTTTTAATTTCAACAAAAGAAACGAGGTGGAAAATTTTAGTCAAAATTAGTCCGAACTTGTCAACTTGTGACGTTTTTACTTAATGTTATCAGAAGAATAGATTAAGGCTTACACACACATTCGGAATTCCTAGAATCTCGTTTCGACATTCCGAAACAAAATGGCGGCTCCTACAAATCCATTCAAATTCCATACAGAAAAATTCCTGACATGTGCGGCAGGTTCACGGATTTGTTTGGATTTGTTGCGTTCGAATTTTTTCGAAACGAAATTCTATAACGGATGTAGCGGACCCAAAATTTTTTAAGAAATACAAACTAATCTGACAGCACCAAATGTGCTTTGTCTCTTTATATTAGTATTGTTGAAAGAAAATAGCAATAACTTTGAAGTAATTAAGTGAGTTTGCAACAATATTACCATCATTGATCCCATACCGTACCATATTAGCAAAAAGCATTTGTCCCCAAAAATGGGGAGAAGTGATTAGAATTTTAGGGAACCGTAAAATGCCTTTTATTTTTTTAAACTTAGATGACATAAAATTCAAATAGTAGCTTTTTAATAATTTTACTGCAGTTTTGTTGCGCTTAAATTATAATATATATTTCAAAAGTCCAAAGACTTTGTTAAAAGTAACAACTCATGGGCTAATCATAAATCTAAATAAACATCCCATTTCCATTAGAGTTAGACCATTAGATCGGTAATGGACTATTCATTGGCACATTCATCCAAATAAACACATTTTTCTAAAGGGATTAAGGGTGTAAATGTTAATCCAACTGAAGACAGAACGATCTAATACGTGTTCAATTTGTTTTTTCGATAATCCTTTAATTAAAAATTAAAAAGTTTGATGTTTCTTTTTTGTTTTTTTTTACTATTTTTTTTTCCTTAGCCCTGGCTAAGAGCTTTGGCCATGATGCCTCTTTTCACATAAGTATTTCTTTTCCATGTTGGTTATTAATTCAAGTTTTATGTCTTTATTTTCTTATACAATTGTCAGATGTAGTCGTAGTAAGTCACAACAAGATTTAAAACGGTGGCACAGTGACCATTATCTTGAGCGAGATTTTGAGGCAACGAGCTGCTTAACCTGTGCACTTTTGAATAAAGAAAATTGTACAAAATGCCACCAACTTAGACTATTTTTACTCAATATGGACTATCAATATTGTCGCCTCTGTGGTCTAGCGGTTCAGTTGTCGGACTTGACTGTATGAGGTCCCGGGTTCGAATCCCGGGTCGGACAACAAAAAGGAAATTGGGTTTTTCCAATTTTCTAATAAAAAAATGTTGCTCGGGATTGGATAAGTGCCCGGTTGGCGATAGGCTTGCCACCTATCACATGGTGGGACTTAGTGTCTTCGGCTAGTCGTGGGTGCCCTGATTGTGCCTCTGCCTATCTCTTTGGGGATATGGGCGTGAAGATACTTAATATGGACTCAATAAAAAAACCTAAAACCTCTCCTGATGGTAAAAGACTACTGTAGTCTAGACATCAAAGATGTTACATTTGCGTCGCTTTCCTGCGGCATTGATGTTAGTCCAATTGTTCAAGTTTACCGGCTATCCTACCCTCTGGCCTGGTATATAATGGAGTCAAAATGGCGGCTCGAATTGGTAATACAGTATTCACCACACAAACCACAACCATTGATCTACAGCATTCTACCACGAGTGACCACTAAAATATTTTGGTAATGACCATTTAACCTACGCTTAGTTCTTTTTAGCTATCTAGCAGAGAGGCAGATGGTATATTCTATCTGTATGGCCCTTCTTCTATTCTATATCGCCCTGGACCAACACATGGCTATGCGTGGTAATCTCCTAGAATAATGATGATGAAATACAACGGAAAATCTACAGCTTATTTTCTAATTGAAATATTTTAGGCAAAGTTTTGACTAAGATTTAACGACGCTATTATATCGGTGTTTACTAACGTAGCACAGGTTTTCAGTGAAGCGAGGAGAGAAAATAGCTTTTTGGTCAAATCACCCATTCCACAGCTACCAGAATTCTCAATATTTAACACGTGGACCTACTTCATCCATAACAGCTATTAATCACTTCATAAACCTATTATAACCATGCAAGGGGGCAAGGGGGTGCGAATGTACCCCCCTGTCCGGAAAAAAGTAGATAGAAAAAATTACCTGACTGAACTTGAGGAAGAGTAATGCTTTTTGAGTGTGTGTATGTATGTATGTTTGTGTTCGTGTGTAAATATGTATGTTGCTATACATGTTTATTTTGATGTTTTATACTGGTTAATATGTACAGATTGAGATGCACCTGAATGAAAATAATCCTGGCGACGCCCATGATTATAACTACGTCATTGGTGGAGGAGTTAGCGTATACGTCTAAAAGGATATACATAAAGAAGGTATACGTTGATCAAATTCGTGTTTTAGTGGTAGCCTCTGTGGTCTAGCGGTTCAGTTGTTGGACTTGACTGCATGAGGTCCCGGGCTCGAATCCCTGGTCCAGCAACAAAATTTTGGTTTTTCCAATTTTCAATTTAAAAAACAATCGGTGTTCCTCCTGTTTTAAAAATTATTTTGATCTCATGAAAAAATGTTTAAAATGTAAAGAGATTATTTCGAAAAGCAATGAGTAAACATAATATTTTGGTCATAACATGTTTTTTTTGAGTTACGCTAAACTTATATTGTGAAATACGTATGACATCGCACGATGAAATACGTGACTTCATTCTAAATCCAATATGGCGGACTATCCAAGATGGGGGAATGTTTGTTTTAAATGGACTTTTACAGTATGAGTATCAAATGTAAGGGCTCGTTGAGTGCAACTCAAAAAATAATGTGACGTCATTCTAAACACAAAATGGCGGACCGTACAAGATGACGGAATAGTTATTTTTAATGCACTTCTACAATATGGGTATCTAATGAAGGGATTCATTGAGAGCAAATCGAAAAATAATGTGATGTCATTATATATCTAATATGGCAAACCATCTAATATGGCGAAATAGTTATTTTTAAAACACTTCTACGATATGAGTATCAAATGATAGGGGCTTGCCGAAATTAATATGACTGCTTTAAATGAAATAAGTCGCACTATTAAGTTATTGCGCTTTCACTTTTAATGAAAAGTTTCGCTGAGAATACAAATGCAAGTTTTTAAAAAATTAAAACCTGTTACATCGATTTAATAAATTTGATTTGTGTTATTCATAGCATAGTCATTTGCAACCTGTCCAGGAGAAGAACAAATCCAAATCAAACCTGGAACTATATTGACCGCCTCGTTGTTCGAGTGGCTAGCGTACACGCCTAACTACATCGACCAACCGCGTGGCTCGGGTTCGATTCCCGTCCTTACCATCAGGAAATCCGTTTGCTTGTTTGCCTTCCAATGTCATAAAAATATATATATAATTTGCTTACTTTGGGGTTAGGTTCAATTTGTGTGACTTGTCCAGGGGATATTTATTATTGTTATTATTATTTTGTCAGGCACAATTAAGCCACAAGCTGAAATAAGTGGTGCATTCTTCCAAACACCCAAGTCACGGTGAGGCTGTGCCGAGGGCTGAGTGGCATCGGAGTGTAACATGATGTCATGAACGTACCACCTCTGGGCACTTGGGCAAACCCTGTTGTATATTACTCTTAGCTTTTACCCTTCTAAACGGAGCTCTGGAAGGGTCGACATGTAGGGTAAAATAAAAATTTATTTATTTATTTATTTATTTATTTATTGCATTCAATACACTATTATGTAATATTCTATGTAATAGTCTATATAACATTAATACACTATTACACTAAATGTTTCCTTATTAAAGAGCTGGATTGTTCGAAATTAACTGTCAAATGACCTTTGCAACAATAATGCGTTCAATAAGATGAACAGACTAAGAAACTTAACCAGCAATAACTAAAACGTTTAAACTTTTTTTTGAAAAGCTATTATTTAAACGCTCTAAAAAGAAGAAAATATTTTTTTTTTCTGACATAACTTGTATTTTCATAAAAGCTTGTCGCGATGATCAATTTAATTATATTAAAATTATTTAAATTTAAGCTTTTCAGGTTTTACAAAAATTAATAAGTAAGTAGGTACTAGTTTATTTACATAAGAAAATCGCGTGACAAGCTTTTATGATCATATAGGTTGTCTACAATAAGGTTACAAGTTCATGATTAATTTGTTTTTGAGAAACTTATTTCCTTCTTCCCGGGTTGGGCAACAAAAACAATTGGGTTTTTCCCAATTTTCTAATAAAAAAATGTTGCTCGGGATTGAAAATGTGCCCAGTTGGCGATAGGCTTGCCACCTATCACATCGTGGGACTTAGTGTATTCGGCTAGTCGTGGGTGCCCTAATTGTGCCTCTGCCTACCACTGCGGGGATATGGGCGTGAAGATACTTCCTTTTTTTATTTGCTTCTTTTTAGAACGTTTGAACAAAAGCTTTTTTAATTTTTTGTTTGCTCTTAATTTTTTTTACAAATATTTAAAAATTTGCGCAGCACAACGTAGTATTGGAACGTCATTCATGTGTAACATATTATTAGTTGGCTGCCAACTTTAGACAATGTTTAGTTAAACAGATGTCTAGATATTTTTGTAGTACGGTGGTATAAGTCTTCTGTAAGTTAGTACTATTATTTACTAAATGTTGCCCACGGTTATTCTTGTGAAAAAAACGTATGTTGTCCTTAATGAAAATGTTTAGATGTTGGTAACAGAAACCTTTATCACATTTTTAATTGATAAAATATCCAGCTATTTAACTGGTTTAACATTAACCCTCTTACTAATAAAACTTACGCGCCCGTTGATCAGGTGTATAAGTTGATTTTTTGTTAGCAAAAGTGAAGTTACACATTAGATCAAGGGGTGCATAAGTTTTATTAGTAAGGCGTTTATAATTTAAGTCGAGTACAATTGCAAAAATCTGTCTCAAATTTCATTACTACGATTCGATTATTGTTTTTCCTAAAGGTTCTAAAAGCTCATGATGACGAAGAGATCCCATAAAAATTTTACTACAATCTGACTAACGATTTTTAAGTGATATTAACTATATCTCAAAAACCATTTGTAATGTACAAATGGTTTGTACAAATGTACAAATGAACATCTACAACAATAATGTAAGTCTTTCATTCATTTTTCTTTCATGTTATTATAAATTGAATACATAGCTTACTATGATGTATGATAGTTAAAATTATTAACTAACACGTCTTATCAATCATCTCAATATATCTTTTTAAATACATTATTTTGAGAGTTCAGTAAACATCTAGGAGACATGTCGCTTTCTGAAGCTCCCATTATTGCGAGAACGATGTCCGAAATAAAAAAAAATATGCTGTGGAAATGATAACCTCCTTGTTAATGGAGATGAATAAAAATACGTATTTGATACATATAGATAATGTACATATTCTAGGAAAACTAACTATAAATTGACTAAAAAAATTATCACATTAAGCTGAAATCAACAATTTAATTTTTAACAATCAAATGACATAACTCTTTGAAACTTTACAAAATAACGTTTAAATAGAATCAAATTTAAAATAAACTAGACATAGACATAGTTGAAATAACAATGTAAGTAAATCTTAAATAAAAATAGATCCGCTAGAGTCTAGCGGCTAGTCACTCGGGCACAGTTTCGACAATATGTTTACTTGGCTACGTGCGCGAGAGATCTGAAGAGATGGCCGGCCAGGCACCTCTTATATACCACCAAGTTATGAAAAAAATAGTTAGTCTCCAACACGGCCTTTCCTGACAGAAGTTTTTCCCCAAGCTCCTCTAACTCTCTAGTTGGTTGGAGACTGCTCCAGTAGCGGCATGGAATATTTACGCTCAGCTCCTGAAGGTTGATGATGCTGTCTCTCCTCTTCTGAACCATCATAACACGGTTTGGCTGGTAAGACTTCAGTCACACTAGGTGTGCTCGGCTTCGGTTCGCACGCAGACTGACCCATAGCCTCTGCTACTGTAGACTCCTCAATGTCAGGGTCTGCATCTATACAAACACGCATAAAGAAAAATTAAAAACCCATAAACATGAAAATCATCACACAGTGTTAGAGGCACGACGTGAAGTATAACACTGTAAGCTGAAAGGAAGCATATTTGATAAGCCAGCAGCTTGAAGATGTACAGCATACTTACAGCGTACAGCACTTCCCTCGAAAAAGAAAGCTCGCGGTCTATATGTTTGCTACGAAGGAGTACATCGTCGATATAGGAGAGGATATCACCAGAATCTTTGAATTTTCAAAGGATTTTGGCGATATTCCGTTGAACAAATGGCGTCTTTAAATATTTGTAATGTCCTTTGGGTGTGACAAACCAGTCAGGTGGATGGAGTGCTCCTCAAGCTACGTAACTTCATTCAACTTCCGAAAATCGACGCACATCCTATTCGAATCGTCTTTCTTCTTGACAAGAAGAATAGGGCTCACATGTGCTGACTGGGACTCCCAAATATTTTTTTTTCTAATAGGTCTTTTACTATTTTACGTAAACGAATTGTCTCAGTATAAGAAAGGCGGTACGGGCGATAAGTAATTTGCACGTCACTGTTTAGCTTTATAGACATAGTACCTGTATAAACAGTGGTTGCCGTAATAAAGAAATGAGAAAGGTCTTTGATAATTAATAAAAGTTATTACAACTGTTCGCCAAGCAGTGGGGTATTGACTGAGAGCGGCAGGTTTAATTGGATGATTAAAATATTGTTTGAATTAATATTTTCCCTAGTTAGAATTTGGGAATTATGCGTCCGGACATAACGCACTCCTTTCCTATTAAGTACATCTGTACCTACTATCAAAGGTGTATTTATAAATTCCGCACCTACGACAAACAAATCAACTTCTAATGTTATATCTTCAAATTCAACGGGTAATGTAACGTACGAGGTACTTTCGATTTCTTGACTACCTAAGCCTTTAAGAATGCGAAATGTCGGTTTACGAGCACAATCAAAATGTTTTAGCATTGAAGTCGAAATAAGTGAAATAGTTGAACCTCTATCAATCAAAACGTCAACAGGTACACCCTGAATTACTGCTACTATAACATTGTTGTTGTGGGTAGGTAAAGATTCTTTACAAAGATTAACGTTATTTTTGCTACGCGCCTCGGACTTCAACTTAGCAAAACAAGTGTGTATTTGGTGACCGGGTTTTTTTACAAAATGAACAAGGCTCTGACTTCGATGATGTGAAAGTAGCCTTAGAATTTGATGTAGGTTGGGTGCTACCAGTAGGGTAATATTCTGAAGAATTAAGTTTTCGCTTTTTACACACGGCTTAAGTGTGACCACTAAGCCCACATGAGAAACATTTGTCTGTGTCAAATCTACTCGTATGCCTCCTATTCGCATCGTTGCGAGGGTAATGATCTCTGACTTTGCTGGATGACGGCAATATACCTCTGCTCGTTCTTGTTTGATTTGTACTAGATTTTACATATATTGAAAAAAAGTTAACTAAATCATCAGGCAATAATTTAGCATAAGTAGCTGATGCTTGAATGTGAAGATCTGTTATGCCACAAATTATAATTGCTGTCATTAATTCGTCACTAAGACCTCGAACGATACGCAACCTAAGCAATGAACGACGCGCATAATCTGCGTATGTGGGGTAGTTATCAGAATTTTTACACATGACCTTAAATAAAATGTTTGCATAATCAGGCGATCTAGGGCATGAAGGAACAAACTTACGTTTAAAATTATTCCACGATCGGTCGTTTGTTACCCATTCGCTTAGCCATAGCCTACCGTCACCTTTTAAGCAGTTTCCTATCCTTGACAAACACTCTACATCGGTGCAATTATTAAGAGACTTAGCACGGTCCACCTCGGTGGACCACTCAACAATATTATGCAAATTTGGGTCGAAAGCTGATATGTAAATATTTTGTTTTGATCTTACCGCCGTATTAATATACTTTATTGCGTCCACGAGTCTATCGGTCATCGTCGGTTGTACCTGCGCACCCACTGCACTGCCGTCGCCTTCCACAGGTAGTGATGTACCGCACGGACGGTGCAGGGGTGAACACTCATCTCGCGCCGGTGATAGTGTTTGCGAGCGACCACGCTCGGCTGGTGAACGCAAGGTCCGGCCACAGCACCGCCGCAGCGAAGTACGGCGGCGTGCCGACGCGCTCGTGCGCGCCTTTAGGGTCGCTGGTGACTGAGGTCGCTTGGTCGCGCCAACATTGGGCGCGCAGACAAGTGGCACAGCGCCAGTGATCGCATGCGGCGCTAAGCGCACGCTGTTGTTCCTCAAGCGTAGTCCGGCGATTAAGTATCTGTGGCATTTGTTGGATTAATAGATTGTTTGGAGAAACGTGTCGCCTTGGGTAATCATTTGTTTGCGAATCACGACGGTGACGTCGTGTATCGCGACGTCTAACACAAGTTTTTGAGCTCCTTATGTTTGAATCGCGACGATTGCGACGAGATTCACGACTCTCAGAGCGGTTTCTACTCTTACGACTGGTATTGGGCATTTTCTTACACTGTATTATTACAAATCCAGCAAATGAAAGTTTAAATTAATCAGAGCACTCTGTGAGTCACAACAAAGCACAATCAAAAAGCAAAATTTAAAAAGTCAACGGCAATGTTGTGTATAAAAAAATTTATAAAGTACTCACCAGAAGTCACCGAGATATACTTACACTCAAATGTCAGCACTTACGTAATCCGTATAGCAATAAACCGCGTGTTATAATAATCCTCGTCTTTTAATTCAAACTACCATCCAACAAATACAAACCTAACTATAAATTGACTAAAAAAAACATTAAGCTGACATCTATAATTTAATTTTTAACAATCAAATGACAACTGTTTGAAACTTTACAAAATAACGTTTAAATAGAATGAAATTTAAAATGAACTAAGACATAAATACAGTTGAAATAACAATGTAAGTAAATCTTAAACTAAAAGTAGATTCGCTAGACACTCGGATAGAGTTTCGATAGTATGTTTACTTGGCTACGTGCGGCAGAGATCTGAAACGATCCGGCCGGACACCTCTTATATACCCTCAATTATGAAAAAAATAGTTATTCAATCCAATTCATCTTTATTAGCAGATAAGGTTACAATTGTGTTAACAATAATTTAAGTATTAGGTGCTTTTCTCTAAGCCCATTAGGCGTGCAAATTCACATTAAAATACAAATTACATAGTTTCAGTCATTATAACATAGTAACAATGTCGACAATAAATTCTTCATAATATTTAATATTAGTCAAAGTTAGGTACAATTAGATATATTCAATGTCAATAATATAAGAGTCACTAGGTCCAAATCAGTTTGATTAGTTTTTTAATTACTTACTCCTATCCTCCAAAAAGTCTTTTAAATAGTAGTATGCTTTACTTATTAGGTAAGACTAAAGATTTTTTAAAGCTATATGTATTTACATCAGTCAGGCAACTTGTTATATACTGTTGTTCCCATGCAAAATATATTGTTGCAATACAAATTTGTTCTGGATTTCAGAGCTCGTAGTTTGTCGTTTTTCCGTCTCGAACTAAGTGTTTCATATTTTTAATGTTATTTCTTACCATTAGTGCAACTTCATAAATGTATATTGATGGCATAGTAAGAATATTTAATTTAATGAAATAGGGCTTGTACGATTCGGTTGGCCGCAGTTTGCAGATAGATCTGAGACATTTCTTTTGGGCCTTACATACAAGACTAATTCCAGGAGCAGTACCCCAAAAAAGGACGCCATATCTCAGAGTACACATACGCGTGATATGCTGTTAAAGTCGCAGACATATCTACTACTTTATTCAAC
>NJDD01005706.1:38900-52511 GCA_002245505.1 Calephelis nemesis
TGGTTGCAGACGTTCAAGAGGCATCCAGGTTGAGAGATGCCTCCATTGGGGTAGAAGTCCACATCAGCGAGTGATGTGCCGATACCCAGACCTCCAACAGTGTAACCACCGTCAGTGTGAATGCATTCGGTGTACACACCATCAGCGGCACGGAAACGGTCACTGTTTAAATTCCATAGAGGTCCAGCTGGATCCAAACCTAAAAACAAAAGTAGATTTGATGAAACACCATCCATTATATCCCTCATCTGTATATTCTGCTCCTGATGGTAATAGACAACCATTATCTATAGATACCATAGTTGTTATAGGTGTGTTAGAACTATTGCAATTGGTAGCAATAGCTACCCTCTGAACCGGAACATCGCACACTGCCGTTATGATGGCACAAATAGGTAAGGCTTTGATTGATTTATAGCCAGGTAAGTGATCCACAGCATTCTCTACCAACAGAGGTTATGCTAGTACTAACCTAGTTAACATATGCTTGCCTGTTACGAGTTGTCTCATAGAGAGATGACCAGAAAGTTTAGTGAAAGCCCAAGCAACATCGGAAGTCTGGCCGTTTATATACTCGTATTAGCCGAAGCACACGGACAAACAAAAACTTAAGAGTTAACTATTTTATTTATTTGTTTAGATGAGAATGTTTTCAAAATAAAAGAATACAAAGATTTTAAACATAATAAAGATGTTTAACCATGATGCAAGCTATCACCATAATATCTTAATCTGACGCGCCAGAGTTACTCCAAACATCTCCTTTTAGGTACCACTGTATTAGTACGTACTTAGGTGTACTGTATATCATAATTATTATAGTACAAGCTGTGTTTGCGACTTTATTTATTGTGATTTAACTACTTTTTCAAAATAAAATTTAAGCCAAAGTTACTACTTATTACACCAGCTACACACCAGTGTAAGTCCCATCAAAATCAGTCCAGCCGTTTCAAAAATTAGCTGGAATAAACACAGATAGAGATAGATAACAAATTTTAAAGAGATATTTTGCGTAAATATACCTTCTATATGTATTTTGAATATATAATCTTTTATAATAGCAGACACATCAACTTAATTTATTTTTATGTATTATCTATATCTATATCATTGTTATGTCTTTGACACCCAGAATCATTTAAAATCCTTTAAATTATATGCCGTAATAAAAATATGTGAAATAAAATGTATAAACTTACCAGTCACACGAGCAACTTGTCCACCTAATTCTCTTCCAGCGTTTCCAACCAGATGAGCTCCCAAACTGAAGCCAACCAAGTGCATTCTGTTAAAAGGAGCACCAGTTACACTGTTAAGGAAACGCAGGAATTGTCCCAAACCACGGCCAACTGCTGGAACGCCGTTGGCTGCTGTCACATAGTTAGAAATTGCCAGCCTTCTCCAATCCAGGACGATGACGTTGGTATCACTTTTTCTTAAATAAGCTGGAAGTAAAACAAGTATATAAGTAAGTTATCTAATGTGGTTTTACTTGCGCAGGCATGATACAATGGCATCACTCCCCGTGTTGGTCCGGGCTCCTTTGTAGAATAGACCATCTGCCTTCTTTGCCAGGCAGCTCGTAAAAGGCGAGCAACGGCTCACCGTCACTAACACCGTGAATTCTGACTAGGTGGTAGAGTTTGGCAGCGACTCGCCCGGATTGGTACCACCGCCTTACCTATTCCTGCCGCCATAACGTCATGACGTGTTCCGGTTCGGAGGGTAAGGTAGCCGGTAAATTTACTTTTGCTCGAGGCCTAACATCCCGGCCCCAGGTTGGCAACGCACCATTACCACCTTTGGTGTCTCTAGGCGGCGTGAATTTCTTAACATCACTAAATCCGTCTGCTTGTTTGCCTTCCAATATCATAAAAAAATATATCACTCATTGTATTTTTCATATGTATTTCGTTTTTTACTTCTATGTAATCAATGTTTTTGAATGTGCTTGATAGATATTGATAAAACGTGGATTTTAACAATATTTCAATATCTGTTAAATAACAAAAAAGGGAAATGAAAGAGCTTTTACTTCAACAAGAAGTTTCAAATAGGCAAAAACAAAAAAAAATTTACTTGTCTCAATTACTTCTTTAATGATACAACAAAAAACCCATCACTTTGTTTTTGTGAAATGTATAGAAAAGAAAAGGCAAAAAAAATTACGTAAATTATTTACTATGGTCATGTTGAGAAATCACCGTTACTAAAATGTATGGTAATAATGCATTGCAAATAGATGTCTTCAAGCCAGGTCCATCATGAAATAGGCAGAGAGCACGTGCTAAATTTCACGATCCTTAAAAAACTTCCTCCATATTTATTACTCTTTTCATATACACATTTTTTTTATGTTATTGGAAGGCAAACAAGCAGACGGATTTCCTGATGGTAAGAAATTTCCGCCGCCTAGAGACACCAAAGGTGGTAATGGTGCGCTGCCAACCTGAGGCCGGGATGTTAGGCCTTGAGCAAAAGTAAGTTTACTTTACCTTACCCT
The DNA here is from genome assembly GCA_002245505.1 of Calephelis nemesis. Lineage (NCBI taxonomy): Eukaryota > Metazoa > Arthropoda > Insecta > Lepidoptera > Riodinidae > Calephelis > Calephelis nemesis. Next base: position 41,407 of record NJDD01005706.1, read on the forward strand.
CCGAACCGGAACACGTCATGACGTTATGGCGGCAGGAATAGGTAAGGCGGTGGTACCAATCCGGGTGAGTCGCTGCGAAACTCTACCACCTAGTCAGGTATCACGGTGTTAGTGACAGTAAGCCTTCGCTCGCCTTTTACGAGCTGCCTGGCAGGAAGGCAGATGGTCTATTCTTCAAAGGAGCCCGGACCAACACGGGGACACACATGCCGCTTTCGGAGAGTCTAGACACCCTTGAGTAAAAATGGAGCGACTTGATCGTGGAGTGTCAACCTAGGTCTTCCTAGATATCTACACCCATCCACATTTGGACTGTGTGTCTGTTTGTCAATCTTTCACCCGCAATTTTATCCTCGTGATCAAACCAACGGAACATGCCCTTTCCCATTTTTACACCATCAGTTTATTTGTACCCCTTTCCATTGCTTATAATAATATATAATAATAATAATAAATCATCTTTATTTCACATAAACCTACAAGAGGCACTTGTGACGGGTCTATATAATAATAAATCTACCACCGGATCAGAACGCGGCCGCATATTATAAGATACCACATATTATTTATTTGCCAGTACTGAAATATCACATACCGTCTCTGATAACAGGATTGAGATCCGTGTTTTGGTTGCTAAGCCAGCCATGAGCAATCACAACAGTCGGGTTGCCAGGGTTGAAGTTTGATGACGTAACAGAGTTAGCGTTGTTTATGACCAAGGTCTGGGCTGAGGTAGGATTGCGTCTGGAATAATATATTTCCTTTAATCAATTTTGGCCTTCGATGACTGAATGAAATTGTAAAAAAGGTAGTAGTAGGTAGGTATAGTAGTAGGTAGTAGGTAGGTATAGTATCTTCAAGTCCAGTTCCCTGAAGGTGTAGGCAGAGACTAAAACAGGGCACCCACGACGGGCCGAAGACCCAAAGTCTTACAATGTGATAGGTGGCAACCCCTTCGCCAACCATGCACATATCCGATCCCAGGCAACATCATTTTTATTAGAAAACTGAAAATATACATTTTCTAATTTTTTTGTTGCCCGACCCGGGTATCGAAGCCAGGACCTCAAGAAGTCAAGTCCGACGCCGGACCGCTATACCACAGAGGCGATTTGAATGAAATTGTTGTTATTAAATAAGACAACTAAGAAATAGAAGCCTAAAACACCATACTTGTTGTATGTGCTTAGCGATCTTGAGACTGCGGTATTAGTTCAAAAAATTAGCAATTTTACCGGCTTTTTACAAACAAAAATCTCGCATCGATATTGTTAGTGTAGATTACAATATGTTTAAATATGTATAATAGAACCGTCAATCGTCTAAAATATTTGTATTTTGAAAAATATGAAAATAACCCTTTTGCACTCGTATATTAAAAAAAATAGTTTACAGGCATCTTTTAAATTTAATTTTGTTTGTTTATTTGTTACGACACTTGAAGCAGTTTCTGTTTCCTTATTTCTTATAGTTTTAGTTTTCAAAGAGTTCATTTTTGAAGCCTTGAATAGCAACGATAAGGTTATTTTTATAATTACCGTGTAAACAGAAGATATAAATTATTTGCAGGGTTCCTCTGTATATCATTTAGAAGCTGCCAATCAGGCTCCTCCTCCAGATCCACGCGATGGAGTACTCCTTCACCATCAGGGATGTCCACAAATCGTGAGTATTTGAATTCATTCACGTTGTCCACGTTGTCAACGGGTAAACCGCTGACTGTGTAAACTAAAAAGAAGAAATAAATTATTACTGTACTGTAAAAAGTGTCTTCACGCCCATATCCCCGAAGAGGAAGGCAGAGGCACAACCAGGGCACCCACCACTAGCCGAAGACATTAAGTCCCACTATGTGATAGGTGACGAGCCTATCGCCAACCGGGCTTATATACCGAGCAACTTTTTTTTATTAGAAAATTGGAAAACCCAAATTTTCTTTTTGTTGCCCGACCCGGGATTCGAGCCCGGGACCTCATGCACTCAAGTCCAACACCTGAACCGCTAGACCACAGAGATCGCCTCTGTACGCTTTCTCGCTTAAGACGCGTTTTTCGTTGAGTCCCAGTGAAGTCGTCTTAAACGGATTTTATATTCATGAATACAGTCATGAAAAATAATCAATGCCAATAGATAACCAGATCACAGAGGCGATTCGTTTTACTCTTATGTAAAAGGCAGTTAATAACGAAAAATTAACAAACACTTGGATACGATACCTCGTGTAAATGATTGAAAAGAATAGTATATAGCAGCTGTAGTGCAACTCGGAAACGAAAGACCTTGATACAAAATGAGGAAGCCAGTTTCGGGTTGCTACAAACTGTTCAATTTATAATCAAGATCTAAGGACTCCCTGAACCTGAGGCCCTGGTGCATCAGTACCAGTATCTACAGCAGCCATACTTCTGTTTAAGTCACAGACCAATTTTGACACAGTCTTCAAATATTATATAGTAATTATTATTTTATTAGTCGTATGTATCAAAACATAAGTAAATATCTTCACCACCAAATTCCCCAAGTGGTAGACAAAAAACTACCAGAGAACCTACGACTTGCCGAAGATAAGCCCCCCAATGTGATATGTGGCAAACCTATCGCCAAACAAGCCAAGATGTTTAATGCTTGATGCTGTTATTTTTATTAGAAAATTGAAAATACACTTTTTAATTGCCTGACCCGTTGATCGAATCCGGAACCTCAAGAAGTCAAGTCCATATCAGACCACTAGCCACATAAGCGATGAATAGCAAATGTTTAATTATTCAGAACACATGTTTATTTATCGGTTTTTCTACTCTCTAACACATATTAAGAAAAGAAAAGAAAATATATTTATTTGGTATATGCGTATTGAAGTTGTTGCAAAATTATTTAAGATTTCCAACATATTCTACCACATTGTGGTGTGCAAATATTTTAATGTTTATAAAAGTAATTATTTAATTATGTACACAATGTTTTAAAGTTCATAAAAAAAATTGTTTTCTATTCATTAGAATTTGAATTACAAATTACAATTTTAAAATGCAAATAAATTTAATCCTGTCTACCGTAAACTACCACCGTTTCCAAGCCCAGCTAGTTAGGAGAAGAAACGGCAAAACAAACTCCCTGGCAAACACTACTATAACCTGTCATCCTTGTAGAATGAGATGAAAAAAAGCCTTTCTCCCCGTGTTGGTCCGGGCTCCTTTGCAGAATGGACCATCTGCCTTTCCTGCCAGGCAGCTCGTAAAAGGCTTATCATCACTAACACCGTGACATCTGACTAGGTGGTAAAGTTTCGCAGCGACTCGCCCCGATTGGAACCACCGCCTTACCTATTCCTGCCGCCATAACGTCATGATGTGTTCCGGTTCAGAGGGTAAGGTAGCCGGTAAACTTACTTTTGCTCGAGACCTAACATCCTGACCTCAGGTTGGCAACGTACCATTACCGTCTTTGGTGTCTCTAGGCGGCGAGAAATTCTTACCATCAAAAAATCCATCTGCTTGTTTGCCTTCCTATAACATAAAAAAAAAGTTCTGTAAAACTTAATGTAAGGTCGGAAACATAGTAACTTTACATACCAACTACAGCCAAAACAGATAAGCAAACGAACTTCATGATTTCACAACACTGCAGCTACAAAAATGACCCCAAATGGTATTTATATGTAGATAGTTCACAATTTTATCTAATTGTTAATAAATCGCAAAGGATAAGGATAAAAAACAGATTAACTTTAAGCCACGGATACAAAAAGATTGATGTTGTTTTTAAAGTGCAATAAATAATTTGATTTCATTTTTTAACAAAATATGATTATGAATGATGACGAATTAGATTTTGATCATTATTTAAGCAATAAAACTAGATTTTTATTATTGATTTATAACATGCACTTACATTATATTATGTCTTATGTAATAAAGCAATAACACGACGATAATGATAATATATATTGACGTTAAAGGAAGGAAGGAAGGGACTTGGCGTGAAAATATGTATGTATGTATGTATATTGACGTTATGTTATAACATTTCGTCAGACGAAACTCAGTAACTCATATATCAGTAATCCTACTAATCACGACGTCGTTTAATTTCAAAATATCCTTTTGCAGGTAACAAATATATTAACAAAAGTAATCGTACATAATAACAGAGGCATGCTTTTGATAAACTATTTTGATATTGATAAAAAAAATACTTGTCATATTGAGGTGTCTTAATATAAATTATATTATTATATTCATATTAATAATAAAAAAGGAAAACTATCGTAAACATATTATGTATCTTTTTGTAATATGTAACTACTCTGTCACCAAAATAAATGATACAGAAATTGTTTGTTATCCATTAAAATGTTTTATTATGATAGTGATGAAAGCCGCCTAGAGACATCAAAAGTGGTAATGTTGCGTTGCCAATCTGGGGCTGGGATGTTAGGTCTGGAGCCTCGAAAGTAAGTTTACCAGCTACCTTAACCGGTGTTTGGTCAAAAATCGTTACCAATGATGAACCTTGTGCGAAGGCGCATTATCGTGGTTCAAAATTTCTAAGAATTTTATTTGTTTTAGCTGTCGAATTTGTTCTCTTAAACGCCTTATAACGCTCAAATAAAGTCATTTTAGATTTACCGTTTGACCTTTTGGTAAGAATTCCGAATGTACAACACCACGATAGTCACAGAAAACACTCAACGTGACTTTGACTTCCGAACGAGTTTTAGCGTTTTTTTTTCAACTTCGGTTCAGTTGTAAGGCGCCACTCCGAAGCTTGTTGACTAGTTTTAAAAAATACATAAGCATTCTTCACCAATGACTCTGCGTTTACGTGACTTCGAAATTGACTCGTTTTACCATATCCTCAGCAAATCTCATACTATTGAGTTGTTATAGAAAATATAGCCATTTCGCGATTAGACGATTGGCAACATGTTTTATACTTAAAAGTTTACAGAATGTTCAGCGGCTATCTCTCTCTCACAGTTGAATGAGAATTTTCAGTGACTGTTTCCTTCATTTTTCTGATGTTACTTTCAGTTTCAGACGTTGAGGGCGTACCACAGCGAGGCAAATCTTTTTTTTTTAATTTTAAAATTTTGAGAAAGTCGATTTTCCTAAGCCTTCTGTGATATTTTTATTGAGTCCCAACACGAAATGCCATTTGCGATGCAAAATTTAAGAGAAACTCTTTGGTTGATGTTTTTTTCCATTATAAAATACACTCTATATAGGATATACCTAAAAACAGCACTGTATATTTTAATATAAACAACAAATGCAACTCAAACTCCGCCCCAAAATAGAAAATAGTTGTGTCAATCTGACAACAGTTAATAACTGAATTTGTTAGTTAGTTAGTCAGTTTTTTGAGAGAATGTATGTTTTTTAATTTTGTTTTCAAGAAATTACTTGCGTCTCTGGCATAATGGTTGGCGGCCGCATCTACCGTATCATCCCTATCCGTACCGAAAAGGGCGTATCAACACGCATCAGTTCCAGGAAACTACCTATCCCGCTCTGCATCATGATTTTTCATACCATAATTACAGATCAATGGAATGGTAGTAATTGCGACGAGCACACTTCTGGTCAATGATGATAATTCATAAGAGATCAAAGAATTAAAATATTTTCCGAAAAGGCAATAATATAATGGAAACAAATTCTTTTTTCCTTCTTCTGAAACATCTGAGTTTTAATACAAACGTTGATCGTAACATTTCAAGAATTAAGATTATAAATAATATCGATTGCAAATATTTTACTTTGTATATCGTTTTTATAAATAATAGCAGTAACCTATAAAATCTTGTAAAAAGAAATAAATTAAAACATACCTATTACAACAATAACATTAAAAAACGTAATTTTTAATTTAGCACTTGCCATGTGCTTGGGTTAAATTTCTATAAATTTTAAAGAAAGAAAACTTTTTAAAGAAAGAAAAAGTTTAAGGATAATATGGGAAACAGTTTTTGCTTATAGTATTATCTAAAGATAACAACACTAATTCTTATATCACGGACCAAAGCACTTGTTGATAAAGTAAAACACCTAAAATTTGATATCCGTACTTTTATTAGGTAATTCGATATCTTTGACATATAAACCGTGTGAAATAAAGATATGAATAAATCAAACTTTGAGATGCTTTTATTAGCTTGGTGTGTATCTACGTATCTAACTAATGGACTGTTACAACTTATTTTTAACCACTTTAAAAGGTTTGATTAAACTGAAACTTCATTATATGAAGTTTATACTTACATTATAAGATAAGTATATACCTATCATGGGACAATAATAACACAACAAAAAATACACTCCCCGTGTTGGTCCGGGCTCCTTTGTAGAATAGACCATCTGCCGTCCTGTGCCATGCAGCTCGTAAAAGGCGAGCATAGGCTTGCCGTCACTAACACCGTGATATCTGACTAGGTGGTAGAGTTTCGCAGCAACTCACATGGATTGGTACCACCGCCTTAGCTATTCCTGCCATAACATCATGACGTGTTCCGGTTGGAGGGTAAGGTAGCCGGTAAACTAACTTTTGCCCGAGGCCTAACATCCCGGCCTCAGGTTGGCAACGCACCATTACCACCTTTGATGTCTCTAGGCGGCGGTAATTTCTTACCATCAGGAAATCCGTCTGCTTGTTTGCCTTCCAATGTCATAAAAAAAATAAAAAAAAAGATTATCATGGTTAAAATCTTCAGGGTCTGATGCCAAAGCACGCAAAGATTCCATAGCATGTGCAGCGCGTTTACGGCTATGACATATTTTTTCCCTTATAAAATAAAAAAAAATAATAAGAATATCATCATTGGATGTGGTGGATTTTGCAAGTGGTAGTGCAAACATGTACAAATCAACGAATGATGACACATAATGAGATGAAAATGTGAAGGCCTCTAATGATAAAAAGAAGAAACTTTGACCAGTTTGGCGCAACTTTCATATCAAAAAAGAAAAAAAATGTTTGCTATGTTTTTTATTCGCCCAAATCATACGACACTAGTTGCCTTATATCTGCATGCCTTTAGACTTACTTTCAAATTATACGGGTTATACTTTTTCAAGTAAACTTTCTACAAATTCGGGTTTGCTATGTATCTATGGAAGTCCCGCCTCTTATTACGTAGTATTTATATACTCTTTGACTTTGACTAGACTGTTTGCAATGGAACGATAATAAGACTTGCTTGAAGAAAAACTGTCTACCACATGACCACTAGTCATTAATGATATAGAAGTTTGAAAGAAATTTTCCCCCGTGTTGGTCCGGGCTCCTTTGAAGAATAGACCATCTGCCTTCCTACCAGGCAGCTCGTAAAAGGCGAGCGAAGGCTTACTGTCACTAACACCGTGACACCTGACTAGGCGGTAGAGTTTCGCAGCGACTCGCCCGGATTGGTACCACCGCCTTACTTATTCCTGCCGCCATAACGTCATGACGTGTTCCGGTTCGGAAGGTAAGGTAGCCGGAAAACTTACTTTTGCTCAAGGCCTAACATCCCGGCCTCAGGTTGGCAACGCACCATTACCACCTTTTGGTGTCTCTAGGCGGCGGAAATTTCTTACCATCAGGAAATCCGTCTGCTTGTTGCCTTCCAATATCTTAAAAAAAAACAAAAAAAAGCAGTGAAACATCAAATAAAAATAAATAAAGCCAAAAAATTTAGAGACAAACACCAAACTCTTCTTGAATATAGTATCAAGCCTTCAAAATAAGTAGAATGATTAAAATAATTAAATGAAGTATATAAGAATAAGGCAGTTATGACACGTGACGGAAAAACTAGAAAAAATATTTAAACTTTTATCAGTAACAACAAAATTATAAAATTTTCTTATCTTAGTATGATAATCTAAATAACCGGTTGTTCGTTACTATGCACCTGTCATCGTTAAAGAATAAAAAATAAAAACATAAATAAAAGTTTATGTAACTAAGAAACACGTTTCTTTAATAATTTAATAATATTTTAATTTTAAAGCAATTCAAAGAAAAAAAGTAATGAAAAAAGTATCTTCACGACCCAATCCCCGAAGCGGTAGGCAGAGGCACAACCACGGCACCCACGACTAGCCGAAGACACTAAGTCCCACACTGTGTAGATGGCAAGTCTATCGCCAACCGGGCACATATCCAATGCCGAGCAACATCTTTTTTAGAAAATTGGAAATACCACGTTTTCTTTTGTTGCCCGACTTGAGATTCGAACCCGGGACCTCGTGAAGTCAAGGCCAACACTTGGACCGCTAGATCACAGAGGAGACATAATTTAAAGAAAGAAAAAAATATCTATGATTTCAATTAAAGTGTGTGTGTGTGTGTGTGTGTAGCTGACACACACGACGACGACGACGCACGATCGGAGTTTACTCCTTACGAAATATATCTTTCAGCACAAATGTCTCCTACAGCAGATTTAGTTATGTTAATTCTTCTAAAATTAGTATCATCGCAGACATTAGAAATGTGATCCAAATAGTCAGTATTTTAAAAGATAGCGACTCCTCCTGCACGGAGACTACGAAGTATCGCGTAGGAGGAGATCCCGAGAATGAGATACGCTGTGTAATGTATTCCATCTCATTCTTTTACACGTTCAGTCCTACAGATATATATGTTTGTCTCTTTCTACGTAGCGCCTCAACATTTCGTGTTACACTTGATTTTACTCCTCATAAAATTTCCGTACTGGGCCTTATAACTCAAATCGTTTCTCAAGGAGTAAACTCCAACAAAAATATTAGATAATTAAGGAAAAACATTTAACAGTGATAAGGCGTAGGTGCTGGGTTTAATTGTAAATGCTTGACAGCTACGTAGGTCACACTATAAGTTTAGTTTAACTTAAAAAAACAACATGTTATGACCAAAAGGTTATGTTTATTGTTTTTCAAAATAATCTCCTTTACATTTTAAACATTTTTTCATGCGATCTAACCACTTTTTTAAACAGGAGGACCACAGATCTGAAGGCATGTCTTCTACGTGCTGATTCAACGCTATCACTTCCTCTTCGGAGTTGGTAAAAGTAAAACCTCTTATCAAATCTTTGATTTGGGGAAAATACATAAATCACAAGGTGCTAGGTCGGGGCTATGCGCAGGATAAGTGACGAGATGTATTTTTTCGGAAGCTAAAAATGACTTTGTTCTTTGTTTTGTTGGCCGTGTGTGAAGAAGCGTTATCATGGTGTAGGAGAATGCGGCTTTTGGGTCGTCTTCCACGAAATTCTCTAACACTCTGTTTAAACTAATGGTAGAATACCACTCGGCATTACCACTCTTTTGATCTTCAAGTAGAATTGAACAGATGAGACCCGTAGCTGAAAAAAAAACAGTTTTATTTTTTTACCAACGTTTCTCACCTGTCTCACTTTTGTTGGCCTGTTCTTATTTTCAAACACCCATTCGGAAGATTTTTTCTATATCTGTTTGTCTGTTTTTTTCTATTTTCTGGTTCAAAATAATAAATCTACTCTTCGTCCTCTATGACAATGTCATAAACAGCATTAGAATGTCCGTGATCGTATTTCAGTAGCATCTATGAGCACCAATCCACGTGAGCCCGCTTCTCGTCCGCTGTCAGTTCATGAAGGATCCTACGACAACAAAGGTTTCGAACTTTCAATTCATGGTGAAAGTTTTAGATACTGAATTTGGCTCATGCCAATCCCCAATAGTCCTCAAATTGTCTCAGTCAATCCTGGGGTTTTTTGCAATTACCTGTGTACGCTTAACAGTAACCACATTATTTTCGTTGACGGCAGTTGAAGGCCGCCCTTTACGAAATTCATCATGTAAAGAAAATCGACCTCTTTCAAATTCAGAAAACCATCGCCTCACGGTGCTCAAGCAAGGTGCTTCTCTCCCAAAGCATTTCGAAGACGAACGACACAGTCTTGCGGATAAAGAGAATTTTTAAATTCATAAAAATCGTCGCTCTAAAATCTTTTCGACTTAATTCCATATTCGTTGCGTACGTAGAACTTGCATGTGTGATGAAAAATAATTAACAAATTGTTTCCTGCAAACTGTTTGTCTTGTTACTAATACGGTTACAAAGTTTTAAAACTATAACATTCGAAATTCAAATAGTTCCGATTAAGTGCAAAACTTTTAGTGTGCCTCGTTTATTACACCACCACCGCATTCTGATACATAAATGAACTACAATATTTTTATTATATTTAGCAAAAACTTTAAGAAACGTGAGATCGTTTTCTGTATAATTACACATATAGAGTAGGAGGAATCGGCGCATGAGTACCGAAAACTATTCGACCTCAATTTTTTTATGCGATCCTCTTCAAATTGGCCTCCTAATGATATAAATGCATGTTGCCATGGCGCAACCCGGAGACATATTGTTTAAACCGAAATTGTTTAAACAACTGCAAGAAATTGTTATTTTTCAACCGGACATTTTTTTTATATTCTTCATTGAAATACCAATAAAAAGGTCCTATGACTTTTAACGAAAAAGTTAATATTTTTAAAGATATGAATCTTTAAAAGTTCGAAAAATCACAAATTTGGGTACTTTCGACCCATGAAAAATATATTTTAAAAAAAACATAATGTCTAAGTAATATTTTTTTAATTCTCTATACAATTGTTAATAATATTGTTAAAAGAGATTTAAAAAAATTTCATTGTTTATATCTTTTTTTAATTGTTAATTCCGCGCGATCACAAGTATGCGTCGCTTACCTTTATGTATCGCTGTCTCTCTGACTAATGCGTTGCGTATCATTTATCTTAAAAACTATCAACTTTATCAAGAATGTTAAAGAGAGTAATGTTGTTAATAATTAAACTGTCTATAATTTGTTTTAAATATTTTTTTTTCTGAAATCAATTTTCCAAAATTATTCAAGCATATTTTTATACTTTTTTTATTCAAGCATAAATCGAAACATGTAATTAAAATTACTTTTTTATCAGTTTATATTACTTTTTTGGTATTATCATAGAAATTTTCGCATTTATATCTATGATAATAACAAAAAAGTAAATTTAATTACATGTTTCGAATAGTTTTCGGTACTCATGCGCCGATTCTTCCTACTCTAATAATATGTTATATATTTTCTG
>NJDD01005707.1:0-56667 GCA_002245505.1 Calephelis nemesis
GTGAATGAATGGTTTTGCTTGACACGGTACTAACAGTGGTACTAACTCTGGTACAAGAAAGTCCTCGGTTGGTCTTCGTTTTGTAATAAGAATGACATTTAGTACGGTAACAAACTTTGATACCGTAACAAACCTAGACTTTTTGGTCTTGGTTTAAACCTGGTACTAGAGTGTTTTTTTGGAATAAGGCGGGTAAAGTGGAAAAGGAAGAGACTCCTATCGAAGGACTCTGGGTTTCTATGTTTTAAATACAAGAATGAACAGACTCAATGTTGTAATGACAATTATCAATTTCGAAACACACTTACTAAAAATTTTACTGAAGAGTAATTTAATCAAGTTCAAACTCACTGTTGCCTTCAATTCTTTATACTTAGCGATTGTTCCAGAAATGTGTTCTAGATATAATCTGCTTGCAGTAAACACACTCAAAGCGGAAAAGGAAATTGAAAAGACTGTACTTCGTTTAACTAAAAATAACGTAACTGTACAACTTATCAGGTCAGGCTGCTGGTAATAATTCTAAATAAATATAGTAGTACTAATTAAACTATGCGCTTCGGCTATATTCGTCGAGCTTCGGAAATCTGAATGTATAAGATAGAGTTGATATTACATTACTAATCATTTCGCTTAAATTTAGATTAGGTCAGCCAATTTAAAAAATAAAAGAATAAAGAGTAAAAAGTGTAAAGCCGAAATGTATAATTTAAATAGTAGTACTTTAACAGTTTGAGACAGTTTCAATTGGAAAGGAATCAAAAGTCACATTAGAAGAAGTTGCTCGCCAGATGCAGACTACCCAATTTTTGTTCATTTATACAAAATACGTCCTGAGTCTTATAAGTAGAGCGGTTAACGAAAACGCTATCGAGTTTTTCGAGGCATTAGACACTTGTTTGATTCTTCAAGATGACATCTCGTGATGAACATATGTATAAATAAATAAAAATCCCTAGACAAGTTACACAAATTGAATCTTGCCCAAAGTAAGAAAATTATTTGCTTGAGTTGTGGATGTTAGTCAACAATTGTAATAAATAGAAATACTTAAAAACCTGAATAAATTTAATAATCACACGGACATCTTAATGTTCATCACACATCTCATGTTGGGAATCGAACCCGAGCCTCGAGATTGGTCATTGTAGTAGTACGCTAGCCATTCGACCAACGAGGCGACATGTATATCTGGATATTTAGGTGTTTTATAGCTTATTCAGTTGCAGATTTACATTTTTTTATGTGTTAGTGTAATTACTTAATAATACGTATTTTTACTGTTGGTTGAGGGTTGAAGTTAGACAAAATCGTGTAATTTAACCATAGATATTAATTTAATAAAAAAAGTAAACAGATGCCTTATCCGGCAGAAAGAAAAAATAATGACCATTATCATGTATCTACTGGAATAAATAAAACTGAGCATTTTGTGGATTTGTAAAAATTACAATTTAAAACATTTACACAATTTAATCTAAATTCTAAACGCATTCGTCGGCTTTCCGTAAATTGTTAACCAAATGAGTGGTATTGTTGCGGTCTCATAAGAATACCGCGTACACATACCGTTCACATTTTTCGTCTGTTTCTTTGATGTTGTAAATGTTTTTGATCTCTGAATGTAGTGCCTGGATACCGGCAATGGACTTTCCACTTGGGACTGAAATGAAATCAGTTTATTAACAATTTAAATTTTATAAATCGCCTCTTTGGTCTAGCTGTCTAGTTGCACTTGACTTTATGAGGTCCGGGGTTCGAATCCCAGGTCGGGTAACAAGAAAGAAAATGTGGTATTTCCAATTTTCTAATAAAAAAAATGTTGCTCAGTATTGGATATGTGCCAGGTTGGCGATAGGCTTGCCACCTATCACAATATGGGACCTAATGTATTCGGTTAGTCGTGGGTGCCCAGGGCAATAATGGGCGTGAAGATATTTTTTTTAAATTTTATGCGCTTGTTTGTAAATCATTAGAACTGTAAAAACGAAATCGATTAAAGGAGAATTAATTGTTTAATAAAATATGCAAACAAACACAACATACACAAAATTGTTTAATAAAAACTGAATGTCGTATTAAAATATAGGTATATGTATAAAGGTATTCCATATAAATTTGTATAGATATTTTAGTATGCATATAGTCGTATACGTGAATGCGATATTACATGCTATATGCGATAGCGTCATTTTAGCTACGAAATATAGCTGTATTAAAAACTATATTAAGATCTAAGTAACTGGAATTAAATGAGTAATGTAAACTCGCTTAAAAATATGAACACAAAGTATCTTGTACTATTTCAGGTAGTCTATTTTGTTTTTTTTTAATTAATCATAAATTTTGAAAAGTGTTTTTTTTTTATTTTATGGAATTAATTTATATAATCTAATTAACGATATTTATGCAAAAAAATATAAATTGGATATTTTTTTGCAATTTGCAATCAATTGCCGGGAATCAAATCCGATCCTCGTGAAAGTTTAATCAACTTTAGATTGTCCGCGAGACCTGCAAGTATTAAAGAATTTAATAATGAGCTGCAAGTGAAATAAACCTTTGCCAATTTTACAATTCGTTTTTGATATTTATAATAAACAGTTGTTGGCTTCCAGTGAGCCCATGTGGAGAAATAATTAATATGATGAATCTTTTAATAATACAACATAGCGGCAGGTTTGATTGCAAAGTTAATTATACGTGCGGTTTTTATTCAAATAATGTTAATGCATTCATTTTGTGTTGTGATTTATTTTGTTTTATACACTGTACTAGCGACCCGGTACGTGCTTCATTATGTACATAACCGCAAGAATGATTTAACACAACAAAAGAAAAAACAACTGAAGAATGTTTTAATATGACAGCACAATTCCCATTTGAAAAAAGGTTCATTTCGACTGAAAAATACCCATCACCAAAATGATCCGCCACTTATTGAATTCATTTGTTAAAAAAAAGTGATAAAAAAAGAACCGTTTAACTGATTTTAAGCAAACTTCACTTAAACCATCTACTAAATAGTCCGAACAAAACCTAAACATTTAGTTTGGATAGGTGAGCCCGTTCTTGAGGTATTTAAAATTACAACGAAAAGTGGCATTCATTTTTATGTATATAGATTGAATGCGAAACAGATTTTGTAAAATTAAGTTATATACGTCATACAATGACACCATAACTGGTATACGCGTTTGTGTCGATGTGAATTGGGCCAAAATATAATTATTAGTTACTGGGTATGGATCGGATTTGACTGCTTGAGATCCCGGATCGATCACCGGGTCGAGCAGCAAAAAATATAAAATATGTATTTTTATAATCAAACCTACAAAACTGAAGTGGCCCGGCATTGGACTTGACTTCTTGAGATCCCAGTTTTGATCCGCGGGTTCGAGAAAATGTTTGTTTTCAGTTTTCAAATAAAAATAGTGTTGCCCGGGATTGCACGTCTTCAAGCCTTCCCACTTATCATATTGTGGGACTTAGTATCTTCGGCTAGACGTAGGTGCCCTGGTTGTGTCTCTACCTATCCCTTTGGGGATATCGACGTGGGGCTATTTTATTTTTAATAGAAAACGAAAATAAGGAACTTTTACATTACAGTTACAAGCACAGACAAGCAGTTGTATCAAGTCGGAGAATTTATTACTTATTAGTGTTTTATTTCATACAAGCAAATACGTCTTCTGTATTACAGTAATTATAATTTCAGCACCACCACGACTCTCAATCTTTTGTCCTAACGTTAGTGTTAGCCAAAGCTGTGTTCTGTTTTTTGCTAAGATTTCCATTAAACCTGTTAACGCAAAAGTCTTAATACCATAGTTAGAGGTTGGCAACACGCTATAATATTATTGAGGGTATGGTCTTAATTAAGCACCATGCATAAGTTAAACGATTATTTTACAAACTGAAACAAGACAATAGTGAGTACTGAGGTAATGGCAACAGAATTTTGTAAAGTTTCTAAACGTATTCATCAAAAATATCTTATATTTTATATTGATAGAAAATAAAATTGCAGTATTATTAAAAGTAATAATGCTGCTCGGGCAATGACACAGTCCTAAATAAGTGCACTATAAAAAGTAAGTGCAACCACTGTGACATGACTAAACAATTTGTAAAATTACGAAAATTACATATCAATCAGCAGATTATGAGTCAAAAGTGTTGGAAAAACCGGTTCAGATATACCAGGAAAAATGACCATTCGATCCGACTTCATATGGTGTATCTGTATTTTGATAATATGACATCATTATTTTTGAAACTTGGAGTGGCTAAGTAATATTCATATGTACGTGTTTTGCTACAAGGTTCCAGAGCTCGTGGAAATCCTACATCACGGTGTTAGCATTTTACCAATTTAGCAGTTACATTTTTGCTTCACAATTGGATCTCAGTCCTAGAGGAATGCACCTGGCCTGGCTGGGAAATCTTCCTTTTGTATCCCTGGGTGACATTTTCACTTTCCTACAAACTTATACCCCTTTTTGTTATTCGGCAAATCCTGCAATCGGTTGCTTTTGCCAATGTTGATGAAACTTTTTGTGTGTGTTCAAGGAAATTCGAGAATGGTTTAGATTCACAATTTGGTCTCCTGGAAAAATGATTTTTTAATACTAATTAGGTAGTTATTAATTTTGGAATGTTTCACATCCGACGGACTGCGCTACTGTCGAAGCATTATCGTCAAGCGATACGAAGTACGCTAGTTGTTTATAAAATTCTGATAAGAGTTTCCTAAGCGATAAATTGCATCACCAAGTGCAGTGGCGGGCAAAACCTAGTTCATTATTCATTTAAAACAAATCCAGTTCTTAGTATTAGCAAATACAATAAAATTGTCATAGGTTTCAGTACACAAATGATACCATATCAACATTGTAGTCGGAGAGACAGTGCCCACAATAACGAGCTGTCATGTTGTCTGGAAATAATACTTGCAATTAGAGTAAACAGCAGTGTCTCACTTCTGGATACCTGACACAGCTGACACTTGTAGTAGGGGCACAATGGCGTGGATTAACGACTTATTGGACAAAAATGTTTTTAAAATGTTGTTTTACTTTCTTTTCTGTTATGCACAGCAATTTAGGAACATTAGGCACCAATGAGTCGCAAATAAATAAATACTAGTGTTGGCAATCATAAATTGTTTAATTAAACATTTGATTAACAAACGAATAGTTTGATTGAACACTGGTTTTGTAATCCATATACAAATAAGACAATATAATATAATTTAGAATGATAGGTAATTCACTCAATTCACTCATTGCCAATACTAGCTATCGTGGCGAACATCGTTTCACCTTTTCAGTTTTTATGTGCAAAATCAGAAGGTTGATTTGAAGTATATTCAACGCTTGGTTTTAGGTTACCTCCCCGTCAATTTGCAGCAAAATCGGTACAGACGTTCTTGCTTTGTAAATCCTTTCCTACTTCTTTCGAATGAGATAAAAAGTATCCTTTATCTGTTGCCTGGTTCTAAGCTTAGAAGTACCTCCAGTTAATTTTCAGCAAAATTACTTCAACCATTCTTGAGTTGTAAATATCGTAATTAACACGAATTTCTTTTGTATATATATTAACGAATATAAATAAATTATATTTCTTCACAAACCTTTGAAATATCAGAGTTTCGTAAATAACACCCAATCATCATTGTGTTTAAAAAGACAAACCCTAAAATAACGAGCTGATATGTCATCTGAAAACAATAGTTGCAATTAGCAAATAGTAGTATCTGAGCGCCGGATACCTGACACTTGCATAGTGAATTGAACGAGCACCTATTTTCAACTATAGGTTTTAATTGCTTTGTGCTTCTATTTTGATAAATGAAAAATAAAACACTTAAAAAAAGTATCTTCACGCCCATATCCCCGAAGAGTAAGGCAGAGGCACAACCAAGGCACCCACGACTAGCCAAAAATACTAAGTCCCTCAATGTGACAGGTGGCAAGCCTATCGCCAACCCGGCACACATAAATTCCCGAGCAACATTTTTTTTACTAGATTGAATTGAATTTGATAAATGGATGAAAGCTTTACTCTTTTGTTATATCTTAGAAAAGCAAATAATTAGAAATTATCCGTTGCAATCAAAGTAAAGATACGCTTTGCCTGTTAACGTTAATGGCTATGGCCAAGCTTGAGCGCTTTCATTTGCGCAATTAACTTCCTTTTTCTTGTCAATTTTCAATCAATTGTAATGTCAAGTGCTACCATAGAAATAGGACTATATAAAAAAGTGCAACAATGTTCTATAGCAAAATTTAGTTGTATTAATACCGTTGGAATCGACATATAACTTAACAACATCTCTTTGTCTCTTTTAAACAAATGTTGATATTATTTACGCCGAAAGAGATAACGACATTTTTGTCTATGCTCATTTTGGCGTCGATTTAAATTGACGTCATTACAGTTCTCATGTTTTCAATAATCCATCTTTAGTATTCAATTTTTATAGTGATGTACTATTACAATTGTCGATATTTTATTTTACGTTCCCAGAAAAGAATATTTGGACAAGATAAGAATGTCACTCACCACCATTGTCACTGAAAATATCAATCATAGTCTAGCTTAATAAGAATTATTTCAAGTGCTCATTTTAAAGTAGGTAAAAAAAGTGGTTTGAAAGTAATCTGATAATTTTTTTTGTTATGATAATGAATCTTGTAACAAATATAAAGAGTTAACTTATATAAAGAATAAACATATTTGCACGCCACAATGTAAAAAAAATATGCTCGCGAAAAGTAAATAAATATTCTTTCCTTTAACTATTTCCCTTTTTAGGTATAAGCTAATTGAGTAGAGTAAAGTAAGTAAGTAAGTTGATAGTTGCAATTTCATTCGGTAGGTATAATTCTTTTCTATTTACCTAAATTTAACTATCAATCGTCGCTAATAGATCTTGTATCGATATCAATACTCTACTTTTTCTGGGCAGCCTTATAATGTCAAAATGGCAGCTATATTTAGTAACCAACGGCAGACTTTTTTCGAAGGTCTTTCATGTCCATATACTAGAGGCAATGAGTGCAATGCACGACGCATGCGTCTTATGCCCGAATCCTATATTCAAGAAACGAGTCGTTTGGATTAGGTAGTAGTATTTCGTACGATTAGTAAGATTGCTAACAACGGTTGCTCGTTTTTGAAAGTTAACCCTGAATGTTTTTTGAAAATATAAGTAACGCTTCGTTACTTTTGAGCTAATTATTAACGGTTAACTTACGTTGATTAATGAATATTTCACACATTTTTATGCCAAGTCCCTTGCGAGCTAAGCAAAGAACATTGTGCAAAGTGTTACGATTTCTACAACCTGTCTTGCTTCCTCTACAGATGTTTTGGAAGTTCCTGACACAATCTCGGATAAAACCCGAGTATTCCAACCAACCAATAAAGTAAGTACAGTACTAATATTTAAATTATGCGCTTCGGCTTTACCCTTTTTACTCTTTTCACGTTACATACTTTTCTTTTTAAATTGGCTGACCTAATCTAAATTTAAACGAAATGAGTATGTAATAACAACTCTATATAGATATAATTAAAATACATTCAGATTTCCGAAGTTTGACGAATATAGTCGAAGCGCACTGTATGTGTATGTAATTTCTATAAATATATTAATACGAATTAGAATAAAGACAATTTATATCAAAAGATTTTTAAATGATCAGCTCATTGACTCTTCTAAGATAAAAGGCACTAAACTAACAAACATAAGTACTCACTTCTGCAACTCAAAAGGAGTTGCAAAAGTGAGTGAGTTCGTACGACTTGATTACGAGTGGTAGTAAAGTTTTCTTTTTTAATTTAACAAAACTCTTGACTTCACAAAATCATATTTCTTGCATGTTGAAAATTTAATATCAAAAAAAGGATAATCCAATTTGAGAGCAGACATGTGCTTTAATCCTATATTTCTGACTCCGTATCACTTTTTCCCGACAACAAAGGATTTCCAACACTGTGCGGTATCCAGAGGCGACTTACGGTGTAATCTGTCGTGGTATTCACCATCTCATATGTCGAGAACATTCTTTAAATACGAACTGAAAAGGAACGCAGCGGCATGAGATTTACAGATATTCTACGCTTTTATAAACCTTGTAAACGATTTTATTTTTAAAAGGTTTACCTCACTTAAATTATTATAATTTTCTTCGCCCATCCTATTGGCCGCATAGATTTCGATTAAATATCATTTTTTTTGCAGGGTAAAAAACATAAACTTTAAATATGTTTAGAAGTTCTCAACTTTTTTAGTTAAATGCCGAGCGTTTTTTGTAAATTTGCAATTGTTTACGTGCAAATTTATTACATGTTTTAAAAAATTACGTATATATAGAAATTGCATATAATTAATTAAAATTTATTCACGTGTTTTAGGATTTTTATTTTAACTTTTTTTAGGTTAAAATTGTGCGTAAGCTACCATTGGTTTGTTATTGTACCTACTAGTTTTATAAAACAATTAATGTGAATTAACTAATTATTAACACCAATATGCTTTAGTAGTTTTACCATAATGACAAACAGACAAACAAAAAAAAAAGGAGCCGTTTTAGTATAGATACGTAGTTATTTAGAAAGTAATAAAAAACAAAACCCTTTTTTACGTGTTCTCTTCTCGATTCCCTACTTTGCAAGCCCCTTTTCAACTGAGGTTATTTAAAGTAAGGAATAAAAATAATCTTGCTGTGCATGTGTCTCCTCTCCACGGAGTTAGCCATAGATATGATTATCATATCTATGGAGCTAGCCATTCTTTCGTGGACCTATGTCAACAGTTCTACATTAAACTTCCCAATTATATGGAAGAACTTCCAATTAATAAATTTAAGAAATAATGTAAATTAAATCAAAAGGGTTGTTATAACATTGCTGAATATTGAGGAGATAAGTGCTTGGGATTAATTGTTCCTCATGCCAATCTCTTAAAATATATAATGTATCACTACATAAATTATTGTAAATATATTTTAAAGTTAGAAAAAAAAGACAAGCCCGCTGAGTTTCTTGCCGGATCTTCTCAGTGTGCGGCCGTGTTCCTATCCGGTGGCAGATTTATTATTATATAGACCCGTCACAAGTGCCTCTTGTAGGTTTATGTGAAATAAAGATGATTTGTTATTATTTTATTATTATTAATAATACATAATTATGTAAAATTTTGTTTTCACGAAAACAACATTAGAACTGAGTTTAATCCTATCTTTATTGAAGATAAATGGCGATCCCATAGAACTGCTTTATTGAGCTCGTCGAAAATAGGCCAAACAGCTTAATACAATATCAGTCACTTGCATTGAGTTCGTCATTTCATTATCATTTTTAAATTCTAACTAGATGTTAGCTTGTTCTCGCATGGCAGTTAATATGACTGATTATAGTCGATTAATAAGGATTTTCATACAAATTTTCAAACTCTCTTTCACCCTCTTAGGGTCAGAATTTCCAGAAACGCTTCATTACGTATCAACTCATTTTTAATAAAGTTCTATGCTTCTAACTTAATAAATGACCATCTTCTATACAAAATTTCAACACCTATTTTACCCCCTTAGGGGCAGAATTTCCAAAATTCCCTACTTAATGGGTATTTACTCAATACGTCATTACATACCAAATTTCATTTCTGTAACTTTATCAGTTTTTGCTCGGCAATGAGGAACCAGTCAATCAGGACATATTATATTATAAATAATATTCTATACCCATTAATAAGGAGTTTCATACAAACTTTCAACCCTATTTCACCGCCCTGGTGGCAAAATTTCCAAAAACGCTTAAATACGTATCAACCCATTTTTAGTAAGTGACCCAAAAATAAAGTTTCATGTTTCTAACGTAAAAATTGGAGGTTTTCCATACAAATTTTCAACACCTATTTTACCCACTTAGGGACAGAATTTCCGAAATTTCGTCCTCAGTGGGTGTCTACTTAATGAACGACCCTACTTACCAAATTGTAAATGTAATAGTTTTTGCTCGGCGATGATGTATCATTTAGTCAGGATTTGTTATTTTATAAGTATAGATTTCGAATCAACTTATCGGGATAGTAAATACCAAGCCTTGTTACTAAGATCCCAAGTTTTTGTTACTTTGTTTTATTTAAAGTCAATTTTTTTCATTACTTAAAATCTTGCGCCACTTATGCATCTTCTTATCTATATACCTATTGATACGTGATGCCAAAACTTTGGACCCTATTTTACGAAAATAGCACGGACGCAGGAGCATAAAATTTGTCAAGATTATAGTTTATGTGTAGGATAAGTGCAAAACGCTAATGTTTTTTTAATAATAGTGCTTATAAAGTACAATAAATCAATAAATAAAATATTACCCACACTACCATGCATTTGGCACACAATTTGGAAACAATGTAGTTGGTCTGAAGAAATGAAGATGACGTTCTTATCAACAAGACATGAAATTTTAATAAGGTCGTTTCTATACTTCTTACGTTGGTGCTTGGTGGAATTCCATTCTTGACACAATTTATTTACAAACACTTGTACTTTCCACAACATATTTTATTTTTTATTTTTATTGTAAATAAATTGTGTTATTACGGTCGAATTACGACCAATGGGCGGCAACTAGTTTGTATAAAAAAAGAAACCTTTCTAACAAATACTATTTTTAAGTAACATAACCTCAAAAAACATTTCCCGGTAGCCAAGCATAACCGCCGCACGTATCTATCATAGTCGTTAAAAGTATCACATGTGTCCTGTCAACTATTTATCTTCAAGGTTTAATTTAATTATATTCTAAAACGCTAAAACCCTGTTAAAACAATTTTATAAAAACGTTCCATGTTTTGGTATGAGGATAAATAATAAAAATAAATGTTCATGGACAAGTAACACAAAATATTGATTCTAACCCCAAATTAAGCAAATTATATGGTTGTGTTATGCGTGTTAGTCAACGATAGTAATATGTACATACTAATTCTTAAATAGATGCCAGAATATATTTAATAAACACCTAGACCCGGAAAAGCAGATATCTAAATGTTTATCACACTGCCCTAGTCGGGAATCGAACCCAAGCCTCGTGGTTAGTCGGTATAGTTCAGCGTATACGCTAGCCACTCGACTAACGAGTCGGTCACAGATAGATACATAAATAATATTAAACGCATAATATGCATTTCACGTATGAATATTTACCTAAGGATAGAGAAAAATAATTGTCACCACATAGTATAAAACAAAGTCGCTTCCTCTGTCCCTATTATATTCAATTTTGTTTCCGGGCCAGGGATAGAACACGGGACCATAAGATTTCAAGTCCGACGCCGGACTACTAGATCACAGAGGCGATAAAATACATAGGTAGGTACGTATAATATAACGTGTTATGGAAATGGTAGGTTTCGAAAAGAATAGTCTAAAAAGTTATTTACAATTTCCTAGTGTACATTATAACTATCATTTATTATATAAAAACTTTGGTTTAATTTTACGCACAAAATATATCTGAACATTTTCTACCTCCAGCTGACTCATTTCATTTCCAGCTGCGGCTGTCACCGGATCGTTTATATTGATAACTAATTAAATAACCCATTTCGTTGTGCCGCGGTTGGCGACACCGTTACATCATGTCGAGAGACCTACGAGATTTAATTTGTGAGCAAAAATTTTAACAAAATACTTTTTTTCTTTGGCCCCTAAAAAAGCAAAAAACAAGTATCTTCACGCTCATATCCCCGCAGAGGTAGGCAGAGGCACAACCAGGGCACCCACGACTAGCCGAAGATACCAAGTCCCAGAGTGGAATAGGTGGCAAGCCTATCGCCAAACCAGGCACACATCCGATCCCGAGCAACATTTATTAGAAACTTGGAAAAACCATATTTTACTTTTTTTGCTTGACCCGGGAATCGAACCCGAGAACTCATGCAGTCAAGTCCAACACCTGAACCGCTAGACCACAGAGTCCCCTACTAATTTAAAAACCAAAGAAAAAATGTCGCCGACATTCTTTTACTAAATCTTTTCAGTGTAGTTGCCGTCCGACCCTGTGGTACATGTTATAATAATCGTATCAATACGGAGAATAATAAGCTAAGAAAAAATAAAATAATAAAAAGCTATAGCTAAGCTAGGTATAGTGTATAGTGTAGTTCAGTCTACATAGTTCTCTGCTAGACAGAACAATGGTATTTTTTCCCTGGGGAACCCGGAGTGTTTATAGAACTTTTGTCTTTTAACTCCATAAAAAAATTTAAAATTTCAAAAAACTTAAAAAAAATTGTGTTGACATCTGACGGCCTCATGTGAAAATTGAAAAAAAAACTGCACAATGACACTGGCAAAATGTTCTTAATCTTGCTGCTGCAAAAAGAAGAAACTCTGTGACGTCACATCTGTAACCAACCATCCGCAATTGTGTCACAAAGTTTTCGTTCTAACTCTCCGTATAAATTTATTACAGTTAGAACGAATTTGCGAATGAATAACATTTTTTTATTGTTTTTACAAGATTTCGAAAATGTTTATTGTGTTACTTAACCCCGTATTGGCTCGGGTTCATTTAGTAGAATGTAACATATTATGCCTCTTTGTCAGGAAGCTTGTAATAAGAAAGTACAGGTTAAAATAATAGGTCATTACCATCAAAACCACTAGTGGTAGAGTGCTGTGCAGCAACACATTCGGGAATGGAATGGAATGGATCCATCGCCTTTCTCGTTCCTCGTACATAACAAGTAGGCCACAATTTAACATTTTTAATTACGCCGTGGACACGACAGGTCACGACGGCCTATGCAACTAGGCCAAAATATCGACAAACAAAATGTATCGTGAGTTTCCCATATAGATGATTAAAAATTTTATTAATACGCGACGATTTAAAATCATTGGTAACAAGTGTCTTACCATCACAAGAACCGCATGCTTGTTCTTTATCTTAGTACGGAAAGAAAGAGTTCGTAATGGTACATAGGGCTTTGTCAAACTGACTGAATTTCAAGCCTCTAGCGTAAGTTATAAGCCACTCTGCTTTCTTGACCGAAATAGTCCTGGAATTTTATTGGAAGCAAAGTATCTAGTGATAATCCCGAAACTGTGTATATTGATGGGCAGTGTGGTCGCTTACCATTTTGTAACCATTACCTTACCATGCCGAAAGCGACACGGAATCTCTTTACCACCTAACCTCTCTATACATAAGATGGTCTTCGATTTTAGTACTATAAAGATGCAGTCACTACATGTACCCAAAAATCTAATAGGATGTTATTCCTTAACATAAATGTACTTCATTACAATGAGTACAATTTCGTATCAAATACAGCGGTCATTGTCATGAAAACTAGTGAAGTTATAAATCACAGTATTAAAAAAACTACAATCATATAAACGTTCAAACACAGGCCAAAGCCACTACAGTATAAATATAGAGCGAAGGAGTTGAACACTCGCGAATATTTCATTATCTGTAAACACATTGCATGTGTGCTGTGTCCTAATGGATGAAAGTTAGTTTTCAAGTATCAAGATTGATATTTTCACTACACAATTTATAAAATAACAGTATACTTTGGATGCTTAACATTTTATATTTTAAAATCCGTCTATATTACATACTGACATTCACGCGAATCTTTTCCATTTGTTATACTTTAAAGATACCTTAAATATTTAAAACTCAATTCGTTTCGTAATTCTGAAATTACAGACATGATAACTTTCAGTTTAAATAGACCCCAAAGTAAGCAAACGAAATGGACTACTTTCTACACGAAATTTGCCCTGAAACCACCAAAGACTATACAGTACTTAATTGTATACTTTTAATTAACGGACAATATTCTCACTTTCATTTCGAACTACATTTTCAAAAAAATATACAAGGTCTGATGTTAAGAATCTTCACGCCTATATCCTCTAGCGGAGGTACAACTACCCACGACTAGCTGAGGACACTTCGGTTCAGTTGAGCGGTAGGCTTAAATACAAACAATAACCTCTCGACCAACGAGTGGTGGATGTTTGAGTTAACTTTTGAGTAACTATTGGTATGAAATAAAAGTACATTAAAACTGCGTATAACAGCCACTAAAATTTCATTTATATAATTAAAAGTACTAACACCGTCAATCAACATCCGTCCGAACGGATGGACTGATTTTGCTAAATCTCTTTTTATTGTGATATACAGATATTGTCAGGAAAATATTCATAGGGAGGACAGTACAATTAGTGTACGATAAAATTGTTAGAAATATTCTGGTTAAGGAATTTCACAACAAATAGTGAAGTGTAGTCAGTTAATTAAAACTTGAACATACTGTTTTTTTTTTATTTTCCCCGTGTTGCCCAACTGACTTCTTTCACATAAATTCAAATAAACAGAATAGTGGATTTGTTGAACAATAAAGTTATACTCTTAGCATAATATTATACAAAAATCACTATCGACACTTATCAATCGCACTATACAATCGTATGTGTGGATGTAAACAATGCGCAATAGTGTGTGAGTCACACACACTCGTGATGTTGACAAGACGTAACTTATGTGTGCGTTACGCACACACGTTCGATGTTGTTCACGACGAGCGTAGCATTGAGCGAGGTCATGGCACTCAGCGCGTGCGCCGCTTGTGTATTATTTGCACAGTGTCGTAGGCTCTTGCGGACTGATTTTTTACACTGTTGCACTTGAACTAACAATGTAAACGATCTGAAACTACGTTCTTAACAGTTTCATACAAACTGCGACTTTCGGTTTATTTAACATTTATACATATCATCATTATATTTACCCTATATATTAACTCAAGATTTAATAGTTTGTAAATCAACTTTTGATATCCTGCTCAAGTAATGATCATTTAAATGGCTCATGATCATTTATAACATTAAAAACTATAATTTTAGTGCTCAAATTAAGAAAAAACTAAGGTCACTTATGTCCTAGGTTCAGGTTTAGGTTGTCTAAATCATATGTACCTATGATTCACTATGTACTAGTCATTATGATATATTTTGTTGTGTAAATAGAGTGATTCCAAACTAAAGCTGGGAATTTTGTATATGCCTCGCTTATAACTCTTGCGAAACACCCTACTTTTATAAACAACTAGTTGTTTGCTTGCGACTTCATCAGCATGGAATAGATTTTCATACAAACTTCCATCCCTGTTAAAGTCCTTTCAGCTTTTTTTTTATGAATTGCCTTTGTTTCAACGCTGACCTTTACTTAAGTGTATATTAAATTTTATCAACATCGGTTTAGATAGACAGTTAGACAAAATTTAACATTTATGGACGTACGTCTGTGCTGAGTTAGAGTTAGAGTTGAAGTTATGGCGGCAGTTAGTGGACCCGTGTTGCCATGATGAATTTTCGTATATAAGATTTGGTATAACATTTTGACAAAAATACATTTTAGCAACGATTTATACGCATAGAGATTCACCGTTTACATTACTTTAGTCATTTACATATACTCGACATCATTGTCTTCTGCTTTGGACAGATGAACAAAAGTTACTTACGCTACTGATGTAACATCCATACCTCAGGTTGCTAACGCAATATTAAAAAAAAGAAACATTACAAATATTTATGCCTAAGGGCGACGTGTATATGTTTCCATTGGAAAACCCGTTTAGACCGCGATTATTTGCCTTTGAATACTAAAAACAAATTTTAGAAAACTTTTAAGTATTACTTTAATTAAAACGTATGAATAAGATCCTATAATTTCGTGCAATGGACAAACCTCAATAATTTTATAAAACTTCTCTTAACTTAATTTCTCTTCATTGAAATTTAAATGATTGTCGCTTTGTGAGGTATCAGGCACAAAAATTTTAGGTTTTTGGTGAAAAAAAGATGAAAATTTAGCTGCGATCACTACTCTGTCCGTCAATGTTTCAAAAACAACGTGGACGGACTTGCGTTAGGATGATGTATTACTTACTACTTCCTACACATTCAACACAAACACACCAATTTCGGAGACCCTTGACACTACCCTCAAATAAAACCCGATCACTGCGATCGTGGAATGTCAATCTACATTCGCTTGTACACCTGTTTTTCAATCTTTGACCTGCCATTCTTTTCGCAGCTCCTTTCTCATTTTTACACCTACACCTTCTTTCAAGTATCTTCTTCAACTCCATATCCACGAAGAGGTAGGCAGGGGCACACCAAATCACCTACGACTAGCCGAAGACACTAAGTCTCACAATGCGATAGCTGTCAAACTAGATGGTAGAGTTTCGCAGCGTCTCACCAGGTTTGGTACCATCGCTTTACCTATTCCTGCCGCCATGTCAGTGCTTACCGTTGACGTGTTTTGGTTTGGAGAGTAAGTTAGCCGGTAAACTTACTTTTGCTCGAGGCCTAACATCCTGGTCTCAGGTTCCACAAAACCACAGAAAAGTGTCTGGAATAATATGTAGCCCGATGCTCCTCTACGTTATTGTGAAATGAAAATAATTAATCGATACATCCTGACCTTAACTTGAAATCGCCTTTTCTAGAACTGAAACCACCTTGAGCCTGCTTCAAAGTATCATGGGTGTCCTCGCATAGTTCTTACAATTATTTTTCCATATAAATTTGATGCTAATCTTACTGGTATAATCCACGCGTCAACCCATGTCTTTATACAAGGACACAATGACTTTACGTCGCCAGGTACTCTGCCTTATTCAGTATTGATACATGGTACCTTACTATACGACGACGATTCAAACTTCACAGTAGTTTCACTATGTCTACATTGGCCCCATACAATGAGAAACTTACTATTTCATAAAATTAGTAATGCCAGGGTGTTTAGTGACCACGTATATAAACATTTTCTTCATTTTGACACAATAAATATACATTTTAAGATCTCTAGTAAGCAAACATTCATGTAAGATCACAAATATTATATTTGTTTAGAAACTTTCAGCTTCTTCAAAATGATTCATGTCTGGATGCTGATGGATCTTGCACTATAAGAGAACGACCTCAATATGTTTCTTTACATTAAAATATGGCCTTTACATCGTATGATGAGCAAATTCTGCATCATGAAGGCCATTGTCACAGTCGTTTATTTGTAATAAACTACAAGGCTAAGATGCTTTCGTAAATTTCACACATTTTTATGTCTCTGTTAACTTTAATAAATCTAGTTTCAAGGAATCTCATTCGTGCGATTTTAGTCGTAACGTCGAAGAAAAGACTGATTTCACATAATTTAAATCACATTCGTAGGTTTACCTTCAAAAGTTAATACTGGAATATGACTATGGCATCAATAGATGTTATAGTTGAACTAGAAAATAATTAGAACAAGTTATGGCAGCACTCTTCTATTAAGTCTAAATGCAGCAGTTAAATAATCCAGCAAATTCATAGTTTACACCAGTACGCCGGAAGTGTGAGCTTGAAAAACCTGATGGTCAGAAATTCACACCTCTTTTAGACATTAAAGGACGTTGCCAACTTGGCATTTTAAGCGTTTCTCGTAAGTTTGAAGGGTCCAAAATTTAAATATAACTGTGTTAAACACATAATTCCACATGTTGATCCGGGCTCCTTTACATAATAGACCATCTGTCTTCCTGCCAAGCAGCTCGTAAAAGGCGAGCATAGGCTTAATATCACTAATACCGTGACATCCTACTAGGTAGTAGAGTTTCGCAGCAACTCGCCCGGACTGTTACCTGCCGCCATAACGTCAGTGCTTACTGTTGACGTGTTCTGGTTTGGACGGTAGGTACGGTAGCCGGTAAAATTCCTTTTGCTCGAGTCCTAACATCCTGACCTCAGGTTGGCAACGCACCATTAACGCCTTTGATGTCTCCAGGCGGCGTGAATTTCTTAAAACCAGGAAATCCGGCAGCTTATTTGCCGTCCAATATTCTAAAAAAATCGAGCAGGTAATGCGGCTATGTCAAATTAGACAAGTTTTTCCAAAAGTCAAGAACTAATCTACGATAACGGTGCTGATGTTTTGAAAACTAAACAATTTCTTACTATGTCCATTGGTCCTAGTTCGATTAATTACTTAAAAAAATATTAGTTCGCTTTTGAGATTTTTCAATAATTACATCACGTGGAGCAAATGACTATTGTCACAGTCAGGTTTTATTTAAAAACGTATTAAGTCGTCAATTAATTTGTCTTGACAAGCGGAAAACTGTCAGAAAATATCCTGTTGCAAACAATTGAACGTTATTATTGTTTTTTAAATAATTCCATAACAGTATGTAGCTCAATTTTATTGTAAAAACAATAACAAATAGAACTTGTAAAACTACGATTCAAAAATATCAAATATTATTTTATTTGAAGGAACCATTTTTACATTTATGGACACACTTGCACTGTTTCATTTAATATATTATTTAAATCAATCTTAAAATTCCAAAAATTAGCCAACCAGTTATATTTTTACAGCATAATTAGGTTGAACTTAATTGAAACTAATTTAATAATCAACTTATGTTTGGGGGTAACGTCGGTCAATGTACCGGTTTTTGCCCGGTACTGAGATTAAATATACAATACCTAATACAAAATATAGTTTCACTGGGATACCTAATACAAAATATAGTTTCACAAGGATGAAAACAATTCGATATCAAACCATATTGAATTAAAAATTGTTTATCATGTTTTTACTAGTAAAAGTAACCTTACTAAAAGAAAAAGACCAAAAAATTATCGAATTGAGATGCTCCCCTTTTTTGAAGGCGGTTATAAATAACGTTTTAGTTCACGATAATCAACTACATATCTTCCCCAAGAAAGAAAGGTGAGTTACCATCCTGAGATTAAGATATTAAGCTTAGGTTTAACTCATTGACGCGTTTTTTTTATTTAAGTAGACGCCTCAAAAGAACTTTGGTCTGGTCTTTGTAAAATAAATATTTTCTTATTCTCATTGGTCTTCCAGATAAGAACACCCCAGTAGCACGCACAGGGGATAAGGCGTCAGATATAGATAAAGCAATCGTACCAACATAGGTAAATCTACATAAAAAATCTACAACCTCACAATCATTATTTTCGTTCCTCTTATTTATTTTTCCAAGAATCTTTCAATTGACAGCAACTTTAACGATTTTTTAATTTGTTTAGATTAATTATCATTAATTACATTGCACTTTGTAGAATTGAAGCAAAGTTAAAACGGAATTCCCATAAATAACTACACCTTTTTCTATAAACGTCACTATGACATAGTATATGCCTAAATGTCAGATAAACTTAATAAAATTTTTAGAGCCTTTATATTACCGTTGATTACCAAGCCCTTTGTATAATTACTATGTTTAATTATTTTTTTATCTAACGAAAAGTAATGAAACATAACATTATTATTAGGTTTAGTAATTGTCATTTTAAATTCATCATGTAGTTCATAATATTATATATTATGTTTTGTATTTATATTAATGCAAAACGCATTAGACTTGCAATTTTGTATATAATATGCTAATCTAGGTACCACTTTTTAGCAGTATCTTTAGTATATTATATAGTATATATTATATAGTAGTATATTCTAGAAAACTGTTTAAAAATTTCATAATAGTTATAGAAAACCAGCTGTCAAGTATGTAATAAATTACAAGACAATATAATAGTTGGAGGGAAAACATAATGACGTAGTCTTTTTAAGTAAATTTATTTTATTGTATATGATCAATATCTTAAGTTTTAGTATTTACTATAGACGCGTGTAAGATCCATTGTTTAGTGTGTCGGAAGGAATCAAGTTTTTCCGGTTGAGTTAGTTATTGATAATTGCTGTCCTGTTCTTAACAGTAACAAAAAGTGATTTATCTGGAACTTGCGTTTCCTACAACTTCCCCTATACAAGATAGTTTGATGTTTTTTACTTTGCGGTTCTCCTCGTCTAGTGTCTTATTTTTTTTCCAAAAGAAACCGTGTAAACGATAATTAATATCTTAGCATTGTTTTATTTTAGCATTAGCCACTTCCTAGTTCATAAATAAAGACCTTGTTATCACATCAAGGTGAATTAAATGAGTCCAAGCTGGATGGTTTTAGTAGTAAGTATTCCAGGGATACGTCTCCTCTGTGAGCTCAACTGTAACGTCTCATATATGAATATCCTATAAAAATCGCCCATCCGCGGAAGAACTATGATGTTACATACACAGAATAACAAAAAAGGCATAAAAAAATCGCGAATCGTAACTATATGTAAAGTAAAAAAGAACAACAGTATAAATTTTTATTAATAATTTACTTAATTCGGATTTTCCCCTGTAAGTAGCTTCAATAAGCCTCCACTCTGCATGACCGTTGCATAAGGTAACACCTTCGTATTAAAATCATCCTTACTACACAATAGTAGTTTACACCCCGAGGGTAGGAAAATAAGAAAAGCCTTATGTGGTTGTTGCTGTATTCTAAAAATGTTAATTTTAAACAGTTTAGCCGCTTTGATGTCCACGCACATACATAATAATATTATTCATAATAATGTTATTATTCATAATAATGATTTGTTAACATTAATTATTCGTTAGGATAATATAGTATGCCATAAATAAATTTTATATAACTTAATCTGCCTACTACGTTACTGTTCGCTTGGCTTCAGTCAATTGACATTTATATGTTTTGGGTTTGTATAAATAAGTGATACATTTCTTTGTACCTTTTTACCACCTCTGTGATCTATCGGTCTGGTATTGAACTTCCTGAAGCCCTGGGTTCAATCCCCAAGTTGTTTGTATTACAAAAAGAAAAACAAATTTTCAATTTTTTAAAAGAAACGTTGGCCGGGATGCCTCCTTTGCGATAGGTTTAGCCACCTATCACATTGTTGAATTTAATGTCTCCGGTTAGTCATGGGTTCCTAGTTGTCCCTCTGCCTACCTTTTCGGGGATATAGGTGTGAAGATACTTTATAATCTTTTCATGTTATAACTAAGCAAACAAGCTGGTGGCACTTTTGATGTAGGGAAAATGAGACAATCTTTTTTTTAATTCCTACGGATATCCGCTGCTGCCGGGGGAGAGCAGAAGATTATGTCGGTCTCGAACCGACTAAAAACCAAACGATGACCTTCACGCCACCCGGCTAGGAGTGTGATAGGGTCTCTCGGCGTTCGAGCCCGTACAAATGAGACAGCTTTCACCTAACAATTATTATCTCCGTGCATAAGTACACCATTTCACTTAGGGTCTCTAAAATAACCTTGCTGAGCTTATCACACTATGTTTTGGTACTTATTCTTACAAGCTCTTACTTCGAACAAGTATATCTGAGGATATGTTATGACCAGCCTAGTCATATATAGACATCACCACTACATAGTATAAAACAAAGCCGCTTCCTCTGTCCCTGTGTATGCTTAAATCTTTAAAACTACGCAACGGATTTTGATGCTATTTTTTCAATAGATAAAGTGATTGAAGAGGAAGGTATATATGTATTTTATACCCGTGCGAAACAGCGGCAGGTCGCTAGTAGTATATAAAAACAAGGTTGCTTTCCGCTGTCCGTCCCTATGTATGCTTAGATTTTTAATACTACAGTACAACGGATTTTAATGCGGTTTTTGTTATAGATAGAGTGATTTAAGAGGAAGGTTAATATGTTTGATAACGTATACTTTTGTCCACCAGTGCGAATCTGACGGGCTGCTAGTGAATTATACAAAGTCCCTGGAAAAAGCTACAAAACATGTAATTAATATATCTTATCATTGGTATCGTACAACAGTTCGTAGGCCGCAAAATGTTTTTTTCGTCGCGTGCTACGTTTTGCGTGCGGTCGGGTTGGGAGTTAATATTTATTACATTAATTACACGTTTCATTACTTTGTACACTGGGTTTGATATTACGTGCACTTTACGACAGTTTATAATGTTTATCGTGTGTTTTATGAAGATAGCTTGTAGACAACGTTGGAGGGAAACTTGAGCACGCACTCTAATTTGGGTGGGCTCAGTGATTAAATTTTTGTTCTTGTTTAGTTTTAGTTCAAAGGTTTTTGTTAGTTCTAGTTATAAACCCATATGTTGACCCAATGTGCTTGCGTTATAGTAGAACTTACATCAGCCTCCACAGATAATAAAATGAAACATATTTTATAAAAAAAACTAGCTGTTACCCACGGCTTAGCCCGCGAATTCTAGTTATTGAATATTTAGCTCTCCAACACTACCCGTTGAAATTTTGAGAGCTAGCCTACGTTCTTCAGCAATGTTTTATCTTTATTAAATATCAAAATCAGTTTAGCAGTTTTGGCGTGATAATGGAACACAGACTTTTTTTAGTTTTACCTCAGGTAAATAGTAAAAATACGTTATTGTCTGAACGGTTTTATCTGCACTTGGGCAATTTCTATAAAATTCAACTGTATCCTACAGAAACCTCTAACAGAAGATTTTTTGAAAATTTAGGTAAACGCACATCATGTCTGTAGTCTACCCGTCTAGCGTCAAACAAGTTTTCTTGAGGTCCTGGGTTCGAACCCGGGTCAGGCAACAAAAAACAGGAATAAAAACTATGCAGTTTAAATTTTATAAGAAAATAAAGTTCACCGGGATCGTATTTGTGCACGGTTTGCGATAGGCTTGCCAATATAGGCTTAGTGCCTTCGTCTAGTCGTGAATACACTGGTAATAAACATTAAATGAAATAAATAAATAGACATTACTGGACAACTTACACAAATTGAATCTAACCCCAAAGTAAGCAAATTATATGTTTGTGTTATGGGTGTTAGTCAACGATACTAATACATAGAAATACTTAAATAGATACCAGAATAAATTAAATATAATGCCTCTGCCTATACCTTTAGGCATATGGAAGTGGAGACTTTTTTTGAAACACACATTTGGAACATGTAGAAACAAAATGTTGAGTATCGAATGTTGCCAAAAAATCATTCAGATCAAAATTAATACCAGCAATGGTAAGTTCATGCTTTTAGAGAAAACCTATAATGTTGAAGTTTTTTTTTGCAGACAAACATAATTAAATAACTAAATATTTTTAATTATAACCTTTGTTTAAATAAAGGATTCGTCCTTGTCAAGGAGTTTGTTTTGCCATTGCTTCTCCCGACTGGCTAGGTTTTGAAACGGTGGTAGTGAAATGTTGTTGGTAATAAGCCTGGTTGCCGAGAAGTTTTTTGTGTCGTTTCTTCTCTTTACTGGCTAGGGTTGGAAACGGTGGTGGTGTATGGTAGACAGGATTAGAATTAATCTATCTTTTAAATTTTAAAGGTTTCCTAAAATATTGTTGACAAATACTTAAACGTAGTATCTTTTTTATGATATTGGACAAACAAGCAGTCGGATTTCCTGATGGTAAGAAACTCGTGTCGCCTAAAAACATCAAAGGTAGTAATGGTGCGTTGCCAACCTTACCCTCCAAACCGGAATACGTCAAGGGCAAGCACTGACGTTATGGCGGCAGGAATAGGTAAGGCGGTGGCACCAATCCGGGCGAGTCGTTGCGAAACTGTACCACCTAGTAAACTGTACTTACTTTAATTGGTATTAATAAAAAAATAAATATCCCTGGACAAATCACACAAATTGAATCTAACCCCAAAGTAAGCAAATTATATGCTTGTGTTATGGGTGTTAGTCAACGATACTAATACATAGAAATACTTAAATAGATAAACCAGAATAAATATCACACCCAGACCTGAAAATGCAGACATCTAAATGTTCATGACACAAATGCCTGCCCCCGTCGGGAATCGAACCGGAGCCTCGCGGTTGGTTAATGTAGTTAGGCGTGTACGCTAGCCACTCGACCAACGAGGAGGCATTTTCCTGTTTGAGGTTAAATTCGATACTTTAGCAAAACTCTTATCCAAATACCAACAGCGCGTTTCAAGTCAATAATCACGTTGAGGATAGCTATCATGTTTTTTTTCTAAAAATAAACCCTCCTTCAAAAGTTGAGGAAAATAATCATAATTAATAAATTAGCCTTATCATGTAACGGCGACACGTAGTTAATATTACAGATTATGATGACTTGCAACATTAGTAGTATTACTGTTACAATAATATGAAAGCTGTATCAGGCCGAACTCTAGAATCACGTCTGATTTGGAGAGTATTTTTGTAGACAACTTTTTTGACAACAGATGGATAACTGCAAAGCGTCATACGAAATGCATAGTTAGAGATTAAGAGCGGCCAATCCGGCTTATTTTTCATACAAACGCTCGTACGTGATTATGGCTTTGTAACAGATCGTTCTTTGAAACTTTTGAACTAATTGGTATCTTTTGCACTATACCGATGTTTCTATGGTAACAAAAAATCTGAATTTGGAGAAACCAATTCACTATAAACCTCGGAAAATGTACCTTTTATCAGAATTTTTGCCTGAACTTTGGCCGTTTATAATGAACTCATTAATAGTAAAACTAAAGAAAATATTTTCATAGAAACCTTGCAAATGTAATAGAGGTTCTAAATAACAATCGTTTATTTGACGAACTTGTAAGGATTTCCGAAAAATACGTATTTCCTGGAACATATTTTATAAAATTTATTTTCACTATTTTTCGTTCAATGTTATCACGTTTTCACTTTTTGAAACTTACCGAATGCAAACCGAGCTCTCAGGCGCTATCACTCATTTTTCTCTGAGCTTCTTTTTATTACATTGCGCTGGATGAAACAACAAGCTTTTCAACGCGACCGCGTTGATGCCGGGAAGGGCCCTCTTAAGGTACTATACACGAACAAACGAGTACATATCGAATTCCGGGCAGTTACTTTCGTTTAGAAAATTGGAAATATAAATTTTAACTTTTTTTTTGTTGCCCGGCCTGAGAATCGAAACCGGGACCTCAAGAAGTCAAATCTGATGCCGGACCGCTAGACCACAGTGGCGATAGCTTTTATTAGAAAACTATAAAACTATGTAAGCATACTCTTGGAGGTATTTAAATAACATTTTTATTATGATATACATTTTTAATCATTTAAACGCGAGCTAAAGTCGGCTAAAATCTTGTTATGTATAAAATTATTTAGTAACTCAGATCAATTTACATTCTGATTTCTAAAGCAGTCTGCTGGAATCCAAAAAACCGTAAGTGTAAATTTTTTTTCTGTTTTTTCTAGTTCTAAGCTACCTCTTTATCAATTTCGAGCTAAATCGGTTCAGCCGTTCATGAGTTATAAATAGTGTAACTAACACGACTTTTTTATATATATATCGATTTAAGAAACTAACTTGTGTGATACAAATATAAAAAAGCGCATGGGAGGTCGATAGAAGCTTACAACAACCAATACTACAGCTGCTACTGTTGCTACTACAAATAATAGTGCTGAAATTTCTCGGTAAAGCATCATCCAGACGGTTGTAATCTCGCCTTCCACAAGGTGAACTTGATGGAAACTTTGTTTGAAACAAATCAAAATTTAGATTAAATTTACGTTCCACATGGATGCAAAGCAATGTTTGCAAACAATGTTTTAATTCTTGTGGAACCGATATAAAGAGCAACGGTTGAACCAGAGTATAACTGAACTGGTGGCATTTGTTCCTTAGTCTTATTAAATTCTACTGCACCAAGAATACTAATGTTAAAGTTGAAAGAAATCACTCAATTAACACTTCTTTAATCACTCGATTTAAGACGTTTTTACTTTTAATCCCTGCCTCAGGGACTCCACATAAGAAAAGTGACGACGGGCAAAGACTATATAGCCACAAAATATTCAGGGGAGCTAGGGGACCACTAACAACTGATTTTTATAAATAATTAAACGCAGTTAAAATGAAAATATCGACTCCAACTATATATTTCATTGGGTACCACGTCAAGATTGATATATATTTTCACGAAATATAACAAATGGTTCCGAAATGGGACAATTTTAAACTAATGGTCATTAACACCGTGACATCTGACTAGGTGGTAGAGTCTCACAGCGACTCGCCCCGACTGGTACTACCGCCTTACCTATTCCTGCCGCCATAATGTCAGTGCTTGCCGTTGACGTGTTCCGGTTCGGAGGGTAAGGTAGCCGGTAAACTTTTGCTCGAGACCTAACATCCCGGCCTCAGGTTGGCAACGCACCATTACCACCTTTGGCGACGTAAATTTCTTACCATCAGGAAATGTGTCTCCTTGTTTGTCTTCCATTATCATAACAAAAATAATAATAATATAACTTTAATTCGGACTAAAGACAGACTAAAAATCCATATTTTGTTAGTAATACAATTTTAATAATTAAATTTTTTTTGTTAGTAATTAATTGTTAACTTAGTCTAGTGGTAGTAGAAGGTAACGTATAATATCGCATGTGTAATCTTATCCATTGTAGCTATATTAATGATAGAAATAGCAATGGTTCCGAAATGGGACCATTTTAAATAAATTTTGTAAACTTCCTCCTACATTTTGTAAATATCAATGATGTTTTTTTTAATATATATGACCTATCAAGCGTAATTCAAAAACCTCTTGTTGGATCAAGATAAAAATAACACGAGAACACTTTAGAATTATTACTTATCTTCCTAAGAAGGAATCATTAAAATCAGTCGGCTCTTGGCTGAGTAATAGCGTTATAAACTTACAAAAAAATACTGAGAATCTCCGCATTCTTTGTAGTAGATGAAAAATTGTGACTTAATGATAGATTAAATATAAATTGACGTCTCTGGTTGTGACCGTCTCTTTATATACTTTTTAATATGACTGAATGTCCGGCATATGTACGGTGCTGTATGTAAAGTTGTGGTTTATATCTGAGAAGATTAAAAAGTGAATTTTAAATAGGAAATAAAATAGATTTCGCGATTAGTAAAGGATGATTAGTGAAGACAGTCCATACTTCCATATCAAAATTTTATAAATTTATACGTCTTCCTGTCTGTCTTCCTGTATGTCTGTCTGTCTGTCTGTCCGTCTATCTGGTGCTGTTTTACAACTAAAGCATTAAACCGGATTTGATGAAATTTAATATGCCCATAGCTAAGGATACAGTTCAAACAAAGAGTTCAATATATTTATTTCAAACATAATGTAAAATCAATTTCTACAGAAATGTATGATAAAGGATGACATTTTGTATGAAAAGGTTCTACACTGAGAAGTCGCGTACAAACAGCTAGTGAAAAAATAAATTACCACTCATTTACAAACGCTAGTAGTACAATAATTTATTAATTAAGTTACTAGTTTATTCCAATTACGGGCTACAAAGCTATTAGAGGAATTAGTGTCCTATGAAAAAATAATAAATTGCATGTCAATTGTCTCCATTAATTACTAAAATACTAAATTACATTTACCGTTTCATATATAATCAGAATCAGAAAAAAAAAATTAACGTGGAACATACGAGTGGTACTTGTGTGCGTCGACATTGTTACTTACTACCACCGAATCGGAATCATGATTGGATGAACCTGCGAAAGAAACTAACTAAAAATAATAAAAAAAATGCTGCTCGGGATTGGATATCTACCCGATTGGCGATAGGCTTGCCAT
This sequence comes from Calephelis nemesis, assembly GCA_002245505.1. Classification (NCBI taxonomy): domain Eukaryota; kingdom Metazoa; phylum Arthropoda; class Insecta; order Lepidoptera; family Riodinidae; genus Calephelis; species Calephelis nemesis. The sequence goes on from NJDD01005707.1 coordinate 27,557, forward strand.
CTATCACATTGTGGGACTTAGCGCCTTCGGCTAGCCGTGGGTTCCCCGTTAGTGCGTCTGTCTATCCTTATATTCCTCATATGGGCGTGAAGATACTTTATTTATTTGAATTGTATAATTTTATATTAATTTTATTTATTATTCCAGTTGTTGCCTTAATTGATTGTTTTAATGATCCTACAATCTCAAGAAACGTTATTTTTATCAGAAAACTAGCCGACCCGGCGAATACAACAATAAGCAATAAATAATAAGCAAACGTTATGCGACGACCACACGTACCATACGAAATAGGAATTAATTTTTATTTACTAGTCATCGCTCATTGGTCGAAATTCGACCATAATAAAATTTAATACCTTTTTGATAAGAACGCTATCTTACTTTATCAAGACCAACTAATTTGTTTTCAAACTTTTGAATATAGCTTGTGCGCCATCTGTGATCTTTTATCGTTATCATCAATATATTTGTTTGTAGTATGTGTAATGTTATACTTTATTGAAAAATATTAGCGTTCTGCACTTCTCTTAGACATAAACTATTAGTGTCTTAAATTTCACAATCCTCCTTCAGCGCCATTTTCGTAGAAAGGGGTTCAAAGTTTTTGCATTACATTCATATTTTCTATTAGTTTTTGTTGCCCGACCCGAGAAGTCAAGTCCGACACCAAGTTCAAAGGAAAATGCGAAAATAGATAATGTTAGCAAATAAGCAATAAGCACCAAAGTCGACGATTCTCCTAACCCAGGATGAAGTCATAGTAAGAAAATTTTGCGAGATGATTTCAACTTTTTAAGATAAATAATTTTCCTTATATAGGTAACGCTCTGGTGATTTCTTATGATGATAAAAAATGTTTATGAGCGATCTTGCGTACAGTTTTAATTGACAATGATAGCGTGATTCATTGGATGTGAGTAATACTTTCAAGGTTGGGAAAATAAAATTATACCTGTCTTACGTTTATTAATATAGACAACATGCTGCGAAACTAAATGGGATTCAATTAAAATAACATAGCAATTATATTAATTGTGTATATCTAGGCAATTAAACTAAGATCCTGATGGAAAGAAAAATACACCTATAAACAAAAAAATTGAAAAGTGCATTGAAACCTAGTCTTTAGTCTCAATATTGGTATCTTTTAAGAAAAATAATAATGTCAAGTACCGACCGTATAACGACAGAAAACGAGGAGGCGGTGGTAGAAAAATCGGTGAGTACAAGCAAAACTGTACCATCTGTATGTTTATTAGTTCAAGGATATGATTTCACACCCCCGTGTTGGGCCGTGTCCGAATAGAATAGACCATCTGCCTATCTACCAGCTTATAAGAGGAGAGCACAGGTTAAAATGTAGGTCAGTACCCACAAGATCTCTGGTGTATTCTATGCAGAAACTAACCCTCATAGGGATTTATCGTCTTACCCATTCCTGTTACCATAATGACTCGGCCATGGTTACCGGAGGGTAGGATAGCCGGTAGACTTCCACAATAGACCTAACATATCGGCCTCAGGTTGGCAACGAACCATTACCACCTTTGGTGTCTCTAAGCGGCGTGAATTTCTGACCATCAGGAAATCCGAGCAAAAGTAAGTTTACCGGCTACCTTACACTCCGAACCGTAATACGTCAACAACAAGCACTGACGTTACGGCGGCAGGAGTAGGTAAGGCGATGGTACCAATCCGAGCGAGCTGCTTCGAAACTCTACCACCTAGTAGGATGTCACGGTGTTAGTTTTTAAGCCTATCCTCGCCTTTTACGAGCTGCCTAGCTGGAAGGTAGACGTTATATTCTGCAAAGGAGCCCGCACCAACACCATGTCTTCCTTAAAAATAAATTGAAAAAGTTTATAAATGGCCAGTTGATCGCCTGTTCGCAAAGTGACCACAGACAGCGAGGCGCCGCCGGCTAGAATCAATATCTATGTGAATCCATAATATATGCACTTTGTCATTTGTTATTACGAAATTATGCAGAACATGCAATACTATTCAAGGATATTCGCTTTATTCTACTACACGAGGAAGATGTAACCAAGCTACGTGACAAATAGAAAGTATGAAATATTGACTTCAAATATTTAATACAAATGTTGATACTTGCCAACAGAAAAAATGTATCGTACAGTCGATTTCTGCTTAGTTAGTAGGTAATGCTTCTTAATATGTTATATTAAGAATATATTTGCATATAGTTTGTATGAAAAGAGTTATTAATGTGAAGGAAACAAGACTGTTATGCAAGGATCATGAGATTTTGAGTCGATACTCTCTGCCTTCCAAGTAAAGGACTTTGCGTGAAGATACGTGTATGTGTGTAATAGAGAGAGTTGCTAATTAAATAGTGGAGAATATTGTAAAGCGTTAGACATCCTTGGAACAGTTTCAATGCATAAAAGTGAAAGAAAATATCTGATATATTTTTAAAAGAACATAACCTCAAATCTTGTATCATATTTGTAAATGTAGTTCAAAAAGAACATTACCTTGAAACCAATTTCATTTCTCATTATTTATCTCATTATTTCACTGATTGATTAGAGTAGTTCATGCTTTATATTTATCTCTTTTATTGGTTTCAGGGGAAAACCTTTTTATGGAAAGTGGTCCATGTCCTTAGCTGTTTGTAAAATATTTTTTTACATTGGTAGGCTTTTGACGCTCAAGTCTGGCTCTGTCAAGAGGAGAACTTGTCTTATGAATGGTATTAGGCGTGTTTGCTGATTCTTTTCCATCGTCGTGGTCGAAAGATTTAAATAAAATAACTAGCGGCCCGCCCCGGCTTCTACGGTTATGAAATAACATATGAACCTTCGTCTCTTATCACTTTATCTATTAAAAAACCCATCCGTCATCAAAATCCGTTGAGTAGTTTTAAAGATTTTAGCACACAAAGGGCATCGGGTCAGAGGAAGTGAGTTTGTTTTATACTTTTTAGTGATTAAAGTCAGGACATATTACGGAATTTTATCAGATCTCAATTTCAAAAATAGCTTCTTAAAAAGTTATGAGTTAATTCAGTACTTTAAAATTACATAACTATTTAATATATTACACAATGCACAATAACAATTTCTACGTATTTCTATTATTCTTAAAATAAATATGCATCCATCTTATTACTATTGTTGCAATTATTTTCAACCTTGAAAAATAATTTTAATACTTCTATTGTAATTAAAACAATATGGAATGCATTTGCAAAATGCACTTTGCACTTTATTATATTGTTAGAGAAAATATTATCTAGCGGCAATTAGTTCCGCCAAGATATTTAAATCTAAATATAGTATAACAACTATCAAGGGTTTTCTCACTGGGAAACAAACACTATATTATAATACAAAACAAAATTTAATATAAACGTAAATACACAATATAATGTTTTCACGGCAATTTGATTGAGGTTAAGGCAGAGAGAGGTGGTAATTTTGTTGCGCATCACTAAACTAACATTAACTTATCGCTATTTTCTTTCAACGAAAGCAATAGAATACAAATCACTTTTAGTGCTATCAGATTAATCTATACACGACATTTGAAGACGTTTAATCTATCTCTCAAAAAACTTTGTTTATAAACATCAGACTTTGACACGTCCGGACTAATCTGACATGTCTAAAATGTTCTATCTCTTTTGTTTTTGTTCTATTTGAAAAAGATAGCATGCATCTAAAATAGGTTTAGTGTTTGAATAGCAGAATCACCATCTGTATCGAATATCAAGTATTACAATTCCTACCAACCTGCCAATCCGATTCTACATTCGAATACTCTTCTCGTGCTAAAACATAAGAAATAATCCCATTGCGTACTCGTGAAATAATGTAATAAATTACATTGTTGAAATATTTCACTTGTGCATTTAGTAGAATAAGATAATATGAATAATAATACATAAATATCCCAGGACAACAATTTACACGAATTGAATCTAACCCCAAAGTAAGCAAATTATATGCTAGTGTTATGGGTGTTAGCCAAGATTCTAATATATAGAAATACTTAAATAGATACCAGAATATATTTAATAAGCACCTAGAGCCGGAAATGCAGACATCTAAATGTTCAACACACAATTAATATCTGCCCCCGTTGGGAATCGAACCCGAGCCTCGCGATTGATTGGTGTAATAAGGCGTGTACGCTAGCAACTCAATCAATAAGGATGGTACCATTGTTTTGCTTTATAAATATAGCACAGGTTTATAAAGTCAGACAAATTGTCTGGCGTCAGCTTGTCAGATTGTCATGTTCTATGTAGGACGACTTACTTAAAAAATATTTGGGTTTCAAATGGTACAGTTTTAATATTTTTCAAATCAATAGTCATCGCTTTTTACTTTTAAAAAATCGTTCTGTTTCTTTGCCTTTCAATTACATAAGAAAATTATAACAAATTTTCCCTCATTGTAGAAAACACGAATTCCACGACGAGTTTCCACGGAAATTCCACCATCAAACAATAGAATCGGTTGAAAAATATGTTGTTTTCTTCATCCTTCTACTTGTCTTTCTAATATATAATTCACCTCTGTGGCTTAGCGATCCGGAGTCGATCTTGATTTACTGAGGTCCAGTTTCGATCCCCGGGTCGGACAGCAAAAAATAATAAGAAAATGTCTATTAATTACAAATGTTCGTTTTATCGATACTAGTAGTCGCCGTTGGTCGAAATTCGACCATCATAAATTTTAATATCTTGTTGATAAGAACGCCATCTTCATTTCTCAAGAGCAACTACTTTTGTTTCCAAACTTTTAAGACCGCCATCTGTGATCTTTTATCGTTATCATCAATATATTTGTTTGTGTGTGTCAGATGCATGTTAGTGTGGGTAATGTTTTATTTATTGATTTAATGTACTTTATAAGCACTAACATTAAAAAATATTAGCATTCTGCACTTTTCCTACACATAAACTGTAAGTGTGTTAAATTTTATGCTCCTGCGTCCGCGCAATTTTCGTAAAAAAGGATCCAAAGTTTTGGAATCACGTATTAATATATAGATTATTACGTACTGTGAAAAAGCCTTAGTCTTATCGAATCCGTGTAGTTAGTTTAAAATTATTTAACTCGTTATTACATACAATTTATGTTGCGCATTTAAAATATGTAAAATATAAACGATAAACCCAACATGACGCGTCCTACATTAGAATCTGAAAAAAATATGATAATTAGATATTTTTCTTAGAATCATTTTATTCTTTTGTTTTGAAATTGCGTTCTATCTGCTCTCACGTTTTATATGTCAGTGGGTAAACGTGATGGTTGCATCACCGAGCCCTTTTTGAAAATTAGTCATGGTGGAAAAACACAAAAGACCTATTTCTGACTTTAAAGCGTCTGTGTTCGCTATTATAGTATTCCGTTCTAGGGTAAGAAAATTTAACTTAAGATTCCAGTCACAAGATGAAGACATGGTGGATGTTGGAAAGTACAAAAGACATATTCCTATTTCTGCTATCGTAGCATCAGTGTTCCCTATTAGTATTATTATTTTTAGTATTATATAGACTCGTCACAAGTGCCTCTTGTAAGGTAATTGTGATTAAAATTCTTTTCCATTCTATTCTAGTCCTTGGGTACGGGTTAGCAAGATAACTTAAGATTCCAACCACAAGATAGAGATGCACCAGAATAGTAGCACCATTTAAATTATGCGCTTCGACTATATTCGTCAAGCTTCGGAAATCCGAATGTATTTAAAAAAAATCTAGATATAGAGTTGTAATAACATAATTAATCATTTTACTTAAATTTAGATTAAGTCAGTTAAATTAAAAGTAAAAGTTTAAAGTGTAAAAAATGTAAAGGCGAAGTGCATAATTAAAAATAGTAGTACTATACGCATTTAATGTTTGATTGCCTCGTTGGTCGCAGGGCTAGTGACTCTTAACTCCTGCTTGTTTTTTGGGAGACCATCCTAGTTGTTTGCTATTGTAAAGCATGAAAAAACAGTATTTTTTATTTATTTTTTGTTTTCACAGCAAAATGATTTAAATTTAAATCAATTCATTTTTTATGTTACGATTGAGCTATTGTTTCTTTAAATTTAAACTAGCTGAGCCGACAGACGTTGTCCTATCGTTACTTTGAATTTTGATTTTCCTCTATATGAATCTTCTCCCTCACCTTTTGTTCATAACCAAAGTGTATGGGGGTTGATTATTATTAATAAGGTATAAGAAAAACTAGAACTTGATTCAGAAAACAGGGCAAAAACTTTGACACGTATTTAGCCATTAAAACGTTTTTTTTAGTATTAACCTCTATAATATATGATAATGAAGCGTATTAAAACTACAAAAACCGACTCCAACTATTTTGTTAGGTATCACGTCGCGTTTTGACAATTCTTTTTTCGAAAGACAGCAAATGTTTCCGAAATGGTACTCGTAATAGTAGTTTTTGAATTACACTTAATAATGCATACATTTTTCACTTATCTTGACGACCTCATCATTGACGTTTACTAAACATACAAAAAGACAGTCGAATTTAGAACCTTCCTTTTTTTGGAGTTAGCTAAAATGAGTTAATTATTGTCAGGTTTAGCGGATAATAAGAAAATTTAAAAATACAGTATTCGTAGTTAAAACAGGACGGCGTGTGTTGGTTCAGCTGGTATTCGTTTAATATATAAACACAACTCTCATTTTTACTTACTTTTACATACTATTTAACGACACTTATTAAATAAACAAGCACACCTTATATATTATTAATTATACCTTTGCCGGAAATCGAACCTATGCCTTTTGAAAAATCTATACCTTTAGCTGTTCAAAATTTAGCGCCTAGTCCTTAGGATTCCTCTACCCAAAGGGTAAAAACGGACCCTGTTACTAAGCCTCTTCTGTCTGTCTGTCTGTCTTCAGGCTGTATCTCCTAAACCGTGATAGCTAGAAAGCTAATATTGTCACAACTGGTACAATTTCGTTGCTGCTATAACAACAAATACAAAGGGGTTCTCATACAATAAACGTGTTTTTATTTTTATTTTTTTTGCTCAATATTAAAGTCGGTAACAGGTAGACGCTTCAAATTTTAACAGAATATTTACTTGTATGTTACCTTACAAAATAACTAATTAAATGTTAAAGGGCCCCACACAACAAACGTAATTTTTAATAGATAGATGAGAGTACGGAACCCTTCATCCGCGAATCCATCTTGCACTTGGCCGGTTATTGTATAATGAATATTGATCATTATTTGCTTGTTTTTTATGTTGTTATTATGCTTATTTTGTATTTTGTTAGATGATGTGCACAAAATGTTTAAAGAACAAAAAGTATGAATAATAAATAATAATAATAGGTGGTAGACTTTCGCAACGACTCGCCCGGATTGGTACAATACAATACAGTAACTCTTTGTGGTGCACCAAATACAGAGAAATTACAAATACATCAAATAAAACTTAAATTATAAGATAAACAAAGGCGGCCTTATCGCCAAGTCAGCGATCTCGTCCAGGCAACCCTTGAGTATGGAACAAGATATAGCGGAATCGGTAGCAAAAAACGAAGACATTTCAATGAATTCCAAGCACAAAAAAAATTCCTACTGACCTCCTGTAGTTGTTTAGTCCAAGAAAGAGTATTATCGATAAAAACACCTTGTACTATCTACTACTATGTATTGGTATTATCGCCTTACCTATTGCTGCCACCATCACGTCCAATGCTTGCCGTTAAATAATATTCCGGTTTGGAGGGTAAGGTAGCTAGTAAATTTATTTGTGCTCGAGGCCTAGCATCGCGGCCTCAGGTTGGCAACGCACCATTACCACCTTTCGTGTCTCTAGATGGCGTGAATTTCTTACCATCAGAAAATCCGTCTGCTTGTTTGCCTTCCATTACCATAATAAATATATATTACATAACTTAATTATAAAATATATAATAACAAATTAAATAAAATATTTGTATCGTTTAAGCTATCAACAAACTAAAATCTAAACCAATCACGAGACCAAACTAAATCAGTTACAAATTAGTTGAAGTCCTATAAAAACAACAGATTCCCCAATTAAAGCCGTCAGTTCAAATCGAATTTCCGCTCTGAAAGGAAGACCGACATAGTTTTATTTGAAGAGGAAAAGCCAACGCATCAACCAGACCTCTCTCGATACTGTTCGCTGAATTAGCAATATTACAATATTCGTCGCAATATCATTTACGTAGACCACACCACTGACAGACACTTTGATTAAAATTGTAACGTTTTTTAATATAAAAGAGTTTATTGATATAAATACTAGCGCCCCACCCCGTCTTTGCACGGTTACGTAATATACATATAAACCTTTCGCTTCAATCACTTTATCATCTAAAAAAAAACTACATCTAAATCAAGTCCACCCAGTAACCAGAACGCAGCACCAAGTCGAGGTACGTACGGTCTCCTGGGAGGCAGCCTTTGTTGCTGACGTTGTAGGTAACAGTCCAATACATTTATATAATTATGTCTCGGACGGAACACTCTGCTCGGTTAAAAAATCTCGGTGAAGTTGTGAAAACTCCAAGATTAGCAACAAATTATTAATTAAAAAAATATATATATATCCAAATCCGTTGCGTAGTTTCAAAGATTTAAGCGTACAAAGGGACACAGGGACAGAGAAAGCGACTTTGTTTTATACTATGTACTAAAGAAAATATGTTTCTTGGGTAGTGATGTTACCCTGTCCGGTCCGGTGTCTGACTGACTTCTTGAAGTCTCGAGTTCTATTTCCGGGTCGGACCAAAAAAAAAGTATGTTTCAATTTTATTAACAAAAAACGTTGGATATGTGCCCGGTTGGTTGCTCATTTGTAGAATAAACCATCTGCCTTCCTATGTTAGGCAGCTCGTAAAAGGCAAGCATAGGGATACGGTCACTAACACCTTGACATCTCACTGGGTGGTAGAGAGTGGGTGGCAGCTACTCGTCCGGATTGGTACCACCGCCTTATCTATTCCAGCCGCCAGCCGTTGACGTGTTCCGGTTCGGAGGGTAAAATAGCCGATAAACTTACTTTTGTGAATTTCTTACCATCAGGAAATCTGTCTGCTTGTTTCCGGACCAAAGGTAAAAATGGTGCATTGTCGACCTTAGGCCGGGATATAAGGCCCCAAACAAAAGTAACTTTACCGGCTACCTTACCCTCCGAACCGGAACACGTCAACGGCTGGCGGCTGGAACGGCGTCAACGGCAGGAGCTAACATTATGGCCGCAGGAATAGGTATCAATCCGGGCGATTCACTGCAACTCTACCACTTAATAAGATGTCACAGTGTTAGTGACGGTTAGCCTAAGCTCGCCTTGTACGAGCTGCCTGGCACAGGAAGGCAGATAGTCTATTCTGCAAAGGAGACCCAACCAACACGGGGAATAAATTAAATGACAAAAATTATAATGAGTGCAATATCGAAAAAAAAATTAAAGTTCTAATGTTAAATGTTAAACATTAAAATGGGAAAGTGAAATTTTTTTTGCTTGTCGTTAATACGCATTAAAGCCTAGAAGCAAAGAAGCCGAGATCTGGTTCCAGCCTCTGTGGTCTAGCGGTTCAGTTGTTGGACTTGACTACATGAGGTCCCAGGTTCAAATCCCGGGTCGGGCAACAAAATGAAAATTGAGTTTTTCTAATTTTCTAATTAAAAAAATGTTGCTGGATTGGAAATGTGCAAGATTGGCGATAAGCTTGCCACCTATCACATTGTAGGACTTAGTGTCTTCGGCTAGTTGTGGGTGTTCTGGTTGTGCCTCTGTCTACCCCTTTCGGGATATAGATTTTTGGTTCCATTTAAACAGCGGATGGTGATTCCATACAAATTTTCACTTCAAAAATACATTCTTTGCATCACTACTCTGTATTATCGCTGACATTAGCTATAGCTATATTTTGAAGATATATTGTAGTGTTTTGAAACACATAAAAGAAAAGAAAAAAACTTCACGTTTTACTACAGAAACAGGTTCTGTGTTTAGCTGCTCTGTATTACCAGTAACGTCAGCTACGGCAGCATGAAGCGCGTCGGTTGTCAAATTACCGTCGGCGTGCGATGTGATAGCTGCACCCTAGCATTGCCTTGCTTCACTCTTATCTGAATTTTGAACCAATTTCCTCTGTATTTTGTGTATCCGTATTTTCGTAGTAATTATTTTAATTTGCTCTGTTTAAGTTTCATTACTCTAAAATATATGGTAGTAAATTATCTGTTCTAAGTGTAATTTAGTCACAAGTAATGACAATTTTAATCTTTCAATATTTTTTTTTACTTTTAACTCAGATAACTGATTATGCAAGCCTTTTTAAGACTACTTTGAATTCCCATCCTACACCTGTTTCTGCCGCCATCACTTTAGTAATTGTCGTTGCCGTATTCTGTGCTGAAGAATAGTAGGACCTTGCTCACAATACCTTAAATTTAAACCATAAGGTGGCGTCCATCAGTAGCAGCAACGGTATTCAATCGAATCAGGGGGTTGCCATAAGCTCTCAAAACAGTATTATTTCAATAATTCTAATTGTTGTCTAAGAAAGACAACCTTACGACTTACACCATAAAGTTGCTTATAAAGACGAACATTTAGCAAGATGGAAATAATACTGCTATAAGCGTTCATGGTAGGGCCCCAGGCGTTACTTAGAGGAAATTTAGGCCATGACTCGTGCGTCGTAGTTTGTAAGGTACTGGCTATATCCTGAGGAAGGCTAGGTGTCGAGCCGAAACATACGTCGAGTGAAATTTGGTCTGTGGTGACTTGTACGACAAATTTGGCGAAGAACGTGACAATTTGGATTAATTCCCGAGTTCTAACTTTTTACGTGGTCTAGTCACGGTGGTGAGCGGTGGAACGTTTGTTAGGCTTGTCACGTCTGTGTCATTTGGACGACTTTTCGATACAACAGTTACACGGGTTCTGCGGAATTAACAAAATAAAAGCTTATCCTACATCAGTATCTATAATGTCTACAGACGACGATTGTCACTATTAAAAAAGCCGATTGCTCCTTTTCTTCTAACAGAAAAAAAGGCTAGTTCCGCTACTTATCCCAACCCCGAATATTTCGCCAAATTGATGAAGCGTTGGTCAAAATGTTACTCTGTTGGCTTTGTGTAGAATAGACAATCTGCTATGTTGCCAGGTAGCTCAACATAGCGAGCATTCCAAATATAATATATCAGATAGTCATTACTGATAAATAACAATTTATATATATATATTACGGTTATCAATAATTTGGATTAAGTGATCCCGCCATCGAACCTTTATCCAAAATGAGTAAGCATAGAGTACATGTCAACTATTACAGTGTTGCCAGAGATAACTTGGACAAACGCAATTGCTAGTGAGTTTTGGACCCGACCATTACATATATAACAATTATTACTAATAACTAAACATAGCACCTATAACATCAACAACCTACCATCACGCTAATCGCGTGCTTATGCTTATCTCTACCATAAAAAAATACTTAAAATTACCCCTTTCGTGTGGTAATCGCATCATAACCGAAATGATGGACGGATACACCAATTTTGCTACTACTTTTCTTTGTTTTGTTGTGTATTGTCAGTAAAAGGTTCTTACAAAGAGGAAAACCGGGATGGTTGCAAGAAAAACAGAGAAAACGATAATTCCTTTTTTTTTCATACACATTGTTAGCAGCTGTTAAGCCGAGTTGGCTAGTAATAAAAACATACGTCCTTAGGTTTTGTGTTTTTGTAATAGTATTTATTTAAAGTCAAAGGATGGTAGAAATTGCATTATCCCTCTCTCCTTCCCTTCCTCCCTCTCCCTCTTTCTTTCTCTCTCCCTACCCTCCACCCCCCTCTCTCTCTCTCTTTCTCTTCTCAGATTGATTAAACACAGAAACTGCAGGCAACTACTAGTTTTAAAAAAACGTGTTTAATATCCTATTCTACAGCCGGTTTAACACTTAGCAAACTTGACAGTGACCTAGAAATTCATTCACCTAAAAATAAGAAAAAATGACACGAAAATCTTGCAAAATAACAAATTTTTGATAAGCACAATAACTTATTTTACTAAGTGCTGCATATATTTGCATAATGTTACATTTAAATTATAATATTTCTGAAGTGTAAATGTCATTAACCTAATTAAGACTTCTAAAGGATTTTGATCGTCTCGTTTATTAATAATACTTTCATACTAATAAATTCGAATTCCTTAACTATTGGACTCATTTCAATGAAATTCGATATGCATATAGTTAAAGATCCGAGTTCGAGTGCTAAAGTTTCTTATGTCAAAAAAAGCCCCCAAAGGAATTTTCATCCCCATTTAGGGGATGAAAATTTTTAAAAACTGTTATACGCTGAGTGACGGACTTATATCCCTGGACAAGTCACACAAATTGAACCTAAGCACAAAGTAAGCAAATTATATGCTTGTGTTATGGCTGTTAGTCAACGATTCTAATATATAGTAATACTTAAATAGATACAAGAATAAATTTAATAAACACCCAAACCCGGGAATGCAGACATCTAAATGTTCATCACACAAATGCCTGCCCCCATCGCGAATCGAACCCGAGCCCCGCTGCTGGTCGGTGTAGTTAGGCTTGTACGCTAGCTATTCGACCAACGAGGCAATCAAACGAAGAGAGAGTTTATAAGAAGTACATATTGCCTACAACTACTTTAGATAGCAATGGTCCGTTGTCAGCCTGATGTTAAGATATTAGGCCTATTGCGTTAGTAAGTCACCAATTCAGATCACGATAACTGTGAACACTGACTTGTGGATGATGAACTTATCACCATGTCATAATCATTTCAAGCTTTAATACCAGTATTTCCTTATAGTTACCTAACTGTAACTAAAAAAAAGGTAAAATGAAGAAGGAAGAGAAAGAGTAGGAAATGAACTGCTAGCTTTAACAGGTGCTAATGATATAGGAAGGCAAACAAGAAGACGGATTTGCTGATAGTAAGAAATTATTGCTGCCTAGAGACACCAAAAATGGTAATAGTGCGTTGCCAACCTGAGGTCAGGATGTTAGGCCTCGAGCAAAAGTAAGTTTACCGGCTACCTTACCCTCCGAACCGGAACGCGTCATGACGTTATTGCGGCAGGAATAGATAAGGCGGTGGTATCAATCCGGCCGAGTCGCTGTGAAACTCTACCAACAAGTCAGATGTCACGGTGTTAGTGATAATAAGCCTATGCTCGCCTTTTATTACCTTTTTATTACCTTTGCCTTCTCTCCCTTCTCTATATTTTTAGACGACAAACACTTCAAACTATAACTTGGATGAAGTTATTTTGCGCTTATCTTGTGAATTATCCTCTGTAAGTTATATCAGGGATTATTAATGAGCTTTGTAAACTTGAAACTGGTTAAATGAGGGAATTAGTTTTTTAATTATACGCCGGAAATCTACGCGACTGCTGCAGATTAAGTGGAGAACAGAGAAAACTTTAAATTTACTTCCCCGTTCTTGGTCAGTTAAGTGCTATTTAATTCTGTTGTGAAAGTAATTAAGAAAAAATTGAGACAGCGCCAGGGTTTCTTTATTTTGTGTTTAGATATTTTTGTTGTTCTTACGTTAATATGGTAGTTATAGGGATTCTTTGGTCTAAAAATAACATTTTTAATCGTTTATAATTGTATCAAAGTAAAATTATATAAAAAAGTTACTATACCGTTGCTCTATTTTTGGCAGATAAAAGTGCGTATGACTAATTGCTCCCCATACCAAAATTTTATGAATAATAATGTATAGTGTATTACGAGAACAAGTAAAAAGACAAGCCCGCTGAGTTTCTTTCTGGATCTTTTCCGTATGGACGCGTTCCGATCCAGTGGTAGATTTTAGCTATGTAGATTCGTCACTAGTGTCTTATGGTGTAATGAAATAAAAGAATTTCTGTACTGTATATGCACCATAAAAGTCTGAATGTATACAATAAATGATAATGTCATTAATTAGTGAAATCCATACAGTTTTCTTTGTATCATCACTACATAGTATAGAACAAAGTCGCTTCCTCTGTCCCTATGTCCCTTTTTTACGTAAAATGGTCACTGGAATGTTACGTAACGCTTAGAGAGGGGAAAAGGGGGTACAGAAAATCGTTACCGTGCGTTACAAGGGGAGGAGGGGAGGTCGAAAAAAATTCAAATATTGCGTTATGTAAACTTGAACGGTCCCTTGTATAAAAAAGTATCTTCACGGCCATATATCCGAAGCGTAAGGTAAATGCATGATCAGGGCGACTAGCCAAATACGAAGTCCCACAATATGATAGGTGTCAAGAAAATGTTTGTGGGGGTCGAACCCGCGACCTCAAGAAGTCAAGTTTTATTACATACATGCTTTAATAAAGATTAAAATATGTACTAATTCTTAATTGCACAACGAAGAATTCATTAATTAGTTCATGTTACCTACATAACTTCATGGTTTATAAGTTATGCAGACTTTAAGGCATTTACAAGTAGATTATATAGATGGATGAACACTAATTACAACCCTTCAAACAAGGGAAATTGATGGAAAGCAACGAAATACATTTATAATGACAACAACCGATAATTATAAAGGATACTAAAGCAATAAACTACCTGATACATTATGATTTCAGTAACCAACATTATACCTGATAGTAAATAAAATTTAGATTAAATTTAGATAAATACATTTTGTTCAATTCACAAAAGATGACATGACAATGAAAATCTTCTGAAACTGTAGCATGCAGACCACGACTCTTGCAAATCCGTTTTATTACCCATAACCACAAAATCCTTTAAAGTTATTGAGATAAAATAAAATCTATGCTATAAACATGTGCATGAATATTCTAAGTTCGTTCAATTTAATAATCTATTGCTGACCTCGTAGGTCAGTCAAATCACAATTTATAACCAACTCATTTTTTTATCTATTCTTAGATAAGGCAAATACCCGGTGTGATGGTAGTTGACATCAACCAGGCGGTCACTTAATATTCGCAAGTAATCTCGTTCGTATGTTCTTCATACCTGAGTCTGATCATGGAATGAGAAACTTGAGTATATTTTTGGTGTTTTCTTTAGCTTTTCTTATTTTCACTCTTTTCTATTTTTCGTTAATAAAAACAGATATGTCGAAGTAAGTAGTTTTTTTTTTTTAATTAAAGTGACAAGGATCAAAAGCAGTTCTCGAGTATTTGTATTTCAATTGTTTTAGCTGTGTTTCAAGACTTGGACACCTATAAAAAAGAGCTTACTCGTTTTTGAAAACGATGACAAAACAACTACGATGTGTTACAGCTGTTCGTGGGTGGTGAATATCCATCTGGTGAACTCCTTGCTCATTTCCCGTTTTAATTTAAAAGAACATTAGTATGTAAGGGAATATCTATATAAGTTTTATAAACCTTTAGATATAGAAATACAGACAATGAAGTTCGTCAGAAATCTGTCTTCCTACTCCTGTTGTCGTTCGATCTCTAAGAGACAGAAATTATGGAGCGATTTTTAGCGGTTCTGCGATTTTTTCAAAACTCACGTGACGGGTAAATTTTGCGGTCCCGCAACCGCCGCGGTTGAAATGATCGCCGTCAATTATTATATATAAATTACATAGTAATAGAAGATCGCGCGCCCCGCGGTTGCGGTTAAATAATCAGTGCCAATAGTACAAAATGGTCGCCCGCCAGGCGACCGCAGGCGGCGGGAGATCGCCAACCGCACGATCCGCGGTAGCCGCAAAAAACCGCGAGCGCTGGGGGTGAAAATCGCGCCGTGAAATGTGATCTAATTTTTTGTATATAAATCTACATTCTACGGAATCTGCGGTCACGCAAATACCGCGGCCGCGGGTAAAAACCGCGCCGTGAGTTCTTAGTCTAACTCCGTGCCTGTTAGAAGCTAACTGTTAGGAGTCGAAAAAAAAATTAAAAAACTGGCGCGTCTGTTTGTAAATTAATCTATATTTAAACAATTGTTTTTCCATCAAAGATACGTGCCCCTATGTAGTATAATGTATGCGTAGTTAATGACGAAGATGTTCCGCGTATGGCCGCTCAATTAAAATTGCACATGCAAATTGCATTCGTTCTTGAAAACATTTGTTTGTTCTCCTTATCGCCACTTTAATTTGTTGCCAGTCGTTTAAAAGTTTCTTGTTCAAGAATTACAGAGATACATTTCGCATTTGCATACGATCGTTTGTTTTTTACGAGATATCGGCGTTTTGTGCGCCTCGAGTAATTTATTTGATAATGGATTGATCAGTTTCGAAATAATTAAAAAAGTTTTATTGAGCCGTATTCATCGCTCACGTTTCAAGGTCTTTTTGCTCTTCTGTGAGAAATCTTGATGGGTTGAAGTTAGTTGACTAGTCCGGGATCTTATATCCTCTGCCAAATCTATATCTATACGTGATGCCAAAATTGTGGACCACTTTATACGAAAATTGCGCGGATGCAGGAGCATAAAATTTGACACACTTATAGTTTATGTGTAGGAGAAGTGCAGAACGCTAATATTTTCAATAATAATGCTTATAAAATACATTAAATCAATGCATAAAATGGGTACTGACCCACACTACAATGCATTTGACACACACAAACACATATATTGATGATAATAATAAAAGATCACAAATGGTGCAATAACTATTCCAAAAGTTTAGTAGTTGGTCTTAAGAAATGAAGATGGCGCTCTTATCAACAAGACACTAAAATTTATTATGGTAGAATTTAAACCAATGGACGACCGCGAGATTTAAGTGTAGACTAGACTTTCGCATTAATAATGTTAGCATGTTTGTAAGTAAAAGGTTATATCGCGTATTATGTCTTATGCAAGTTTATTTCTCTAATTCATCTGTAACTCCGTGAAAAGTGAATGGATTTTAGTGAACCCTGTTTTTGTTTGTGGGAACTTATTAATTAGTAATTCAATAGAAATCTACTTTTTATTATTACAAGTTTGATAATCTTCATCTATCGTGATGAAGTGTGGAGAAGGGATCGTAGCCAAGTTCTTTCAAATACATTTTAGAAACTCAAAAATAAACAAATACAAAAAAAAGAGAAAAAACTTATGTAACTATTTTCAGATTTTGATTTGCTACTAATAACACCTTCAAGGTAAACTATTAAAAAAATACAAATATGCAGGAGAAAATTAAGTCGGTTTTTGGTGTCTACATCATTTGAACAAACAATCTGAAAATCGCCGTTTTGGTATTAGCGCCACCTTTGTCATTATTTGTTTTCTACGGCTCTTCTACTTTTAAGGGACAACCGCGGCCTATAAACACTATAGACGTTATAGTTGTATTACGGTTCGGAGGATAAGTAGCCGGTAAACTTACTTTTGTTCGACGCCTGATATCCTAGCCCCAGGTTGGCAATGTACCATTACCACCTTTGGTGTCTTTAGGCGGCGTGAATTTCTTACCATCAGGAAATCCGTCTGCTTGTTTGCCTTCAAATTACATAAAAATAAAAAAATGAGTTTATAATTCTCTTGATTTTTTTTCGTAAACGTTTAGCGAACAAGCATTAATAAAACTACAGATGTTATAGATGCACCGCTATCCTGTGGCCGGGATGTTAGGAATAATAAGTAAGTCTACCAGCTACCCTAGCCTCGATACCGAAACATAACAAATTCTGACGACAGGAATAGGTAAGGCGGTGGATCCCTACCCGGACAAGTTGCTGCACAGTACTCTACCACCAGTGGTCTTGTTGGAAAGACCTAAGCTAATGCTAATGGTAATGGTAATGCTCGCTTGTTATGAGAGCTACGTGGCAGACAGGCAGATGATCTATTCTTCTAAGCAGAACCGGACTTAAAAGGGGAAATGGACGAAAAGATTGAAGATAGTAATGTTCTCCGTAAAAACTAAAATATATTTCATCATAGCGCTTGAGATGAAAGTGCAATTTTTTGTTAATTATTTAAATTATTAATTGTTAAGAACAATTTTAAAAGCATTTTAAAATAAAGTTGTTTCAATATTACAGTTCTTATTTTAACATTATATCACTCAAAGTAATTACCACGTAATCAGATATACGCCAGTATATATTATCCTTTAAAAACAAACTAAAAAGAAAAACATAAAAATACCGAAACAAATTCTCTCATTCGAGACTGTTGTTTTTTTTCTAATCTTTACTTACAGGCTTTAGTCATGAAACGACTATGTCAGCCTTATGCATACCTTGAATTTTAGTCAGTGATCAACAATTTTAGTGCCAAAAAATGTTCATACATTTTCATAGGTAACTGCCTCGTTGGTCAAGGGGTTAGCGTACTTGATTAACTCCATAGACAGCCGCGAGGCTCGTGTTCTGTTCTCGACGAGGCAGGGTTAGTGTGATACATATTTATATGTCTGCATTTCTGAGTGTTTATTAAATTTATTCTGGTACATATTTATGTATTTATATCGTTGACTAACACAGGCATTTAATTAGTTACTTTGGATTAAGATTCAATTACTGTAATTTGTTCAGATATACTTATTTATTTATTTATATAAAAATGAATCATTATCACCATTAGTCACCGTATAATAAGTGAACAGGTGGAGCAATTTTCTTAATTACTTTTTTTGTGTTATTTAAACACTGATGATTTAATCTTTATTCTTCTTAACATAATATATAAATCTCGTGTCACAATGTTTGTCCTCATAGACTCCTAAACCACTTAACCGATTATAATAAAATTCACACACCATGTGCAGTTCGATCCAACTTGTGAGATAGGATAGCTTAAATCTCAATTTATGGTAAAAAAAATTACCATCCGAGCGAAACCGGAACGGGCAGCTAGTAAACTTATATAAATGTACTGTAATCATACCATTTGAGTTTAATATATGTTAGATATCTGTATAAAATATTTATCGGTTTTACGTTTTACTTTATTTTTATCATACAAAATTATGCAATGTTGTTTTAATCGTATTAATTTTAATTGAATAAATAATTTTCATTTAACGTTATTATTATCTGAAATAAATAATAACTACCTTTGTAATGCAATAAGAATAATATTTTTTTTTTCAAATAATTAATAATTTCATGATTTTTAGCAAAGTCAAATATTTATAAATTGTAATTCAGAAAAATATGTGCCACAAAACAGACAGAATGTACCTAGATAGCTAACAAATAAACTGGATTTGTAATGTTTCTTCTGGTGTTCCATTCTCCGGATGCATTATTTTAAAACTTTTAACTTAACACCTTTTGGTAGCCATCTTGCTTTCAAAGTTTACTCTATAAAATGTTACAGGACAGTGGAGAGTATAAAACATTGTACATATTTCTCGAAGTTTCTCAACTGAAGGAAATTCAAAAGACTGACAAATAATACTCGGTTCCCAGCTACGAGTCCTCGGGGAATCAACACCGAGTCTTAAGATGAAAGATACGGTTTACTGGCTTTTTAGCTATATATCTGAAAGGAGTGAGAGAGCGCGGGAATCGTTTTAGTGATAAAGTCCGTCCAATTATTATAATAATCACAAAGGGAACACAAACACAAATTTGAACAGAATTTATACTTTCCAATGTCGGCAGTCGAAAAAATACATTGTTTACACGCTTTTTAAATTTAACTTGTATTGAAACACAATCAATGTAAAAGTGACTTAACAAGGTAACAAATTTCATTATGAATGGAAATGGAAAAATGGCAGTGTTATTGCAGAGAGTCTATTCATAGCTTAAATTGTATGACAGATGCAAAAAACTGAAATACGTTTTCATAATCAAATTTCATTTCGAGCCGGCAGCGACTTTTGCAGTAAGGATGTTCACTTAACTATAAAACCATTAAAAAGTACCTACATTCTTCACATTAAAAAAACCCTTGTTTTTTTTCGCTTATTGTGAATATCAAAGTATCTTTAAACCCACATATCCGAAGAGGAAGACAGAGGTACAACCCACGACTATAGCCTAACACTGACCTAGCACTTATCTATTCTCGGGCAACAACGTTTTTATTAGAAAACGGAAAATACACATTTTAAAATATTTTCGGTGCCCGACTCGGGGATCGAATCCGGGATCTTAAGAAGTCAAGTCCGACGCCGGAACGCTAGACCACAGAGTCGATAGGAGACAAATCAAACAGAGCAAGTTTATTCAATCATCAAATACCTATTATAAAATTTACATAATGTTGCTGTAATAGATGAACAACGATTCCAAATATTAAAAACTGTTTTGGGTTCGAATGCATTTAAGTTTCCTGTCCAAAAGTTGGGTAAATATACCAAAGAAGACTAAGAAAATCGTACGAAACATGGATTTTAAAATTCATTTTCAGTATTTTTGTTTCTTATTTAGTTTTCTTTGTCAATCATTGGTTCAGATTTTTTGCTGTTTCCTTATGTAGAAAAATATGCAAATTCATATTTAAAGTATAAAAAAATATCTTAAAACTTTCAGATAAAATATAAGGTCCAACTTCCCTAAATCTCCTTAAACGAAACCATAAAGTATGAAAATAAAAAGCACCGCATAAATAGTGAGAAAGCCGACTTAAAATCGGGTTCTACATTATCAATTTCAACGGAACTTTAAGAGTTTAACTTGAAAGTTCCCAACTTTATGCTAATAAGAAGTATCTGAAGTAACTCTAACTTAACCCCGGTTAAGTAAAACAGAGTGCTTTTGACTTTAGATGGAGTTAAGTTGGAAAAATGACGGCTGGACGGTTTTTTATACTTTACGAGTAGTACTATAGATTCAGGCTTATATGGGCGTAGCTAAATACAATATCGTATAATTTATCTGATGAAGTGACAGGGTTTAAAGTTGGAATGTAGTAAGCTAGATTCCACTACTTGCCCTATGTACTTGAACAAACACAAACATGTCTTCAAGGCAAATCCCTTACAGGGTAGGCAGAGAGTATCGAGTGCCAAATTTTACAATCCTGTCAGACCTGCCTGGGTTCCTCCACATTTCTAGCCTGTTCGTCCAAACACGCTGGTTTCTGAGTGACCATATTATATTTAAAAAAAACAGTAGCAGTCGTGGGACTGCCGATAGAAGTGAAAACGGAACTATTAAGTTGAGAGTAATTAAAACTGTATGCAAAAATTAAATGTTTTTTTTATGTTTTATTTATTAGTTACATACGATGGGTTAAACAATCATGAACAAAATATAAATACAAAGTGGTTGAAAAAATAATTAATATACAATTATCTTGTCAGTCAGAAATAGTCGATGTATTAGTGTATACGTGTACACAGGCTACTGCGCGTGCGCTAGTCTAGCTCTCCATAGCTATAGATATACTATTATCATTAGCATGTCAGTGACGCGAACCGAGGATTTTACCCTCTACCAAAACGCTCAACGCGCCTAAAGAAGTTTTCACTTCAAAAATGCGTGACATAACAAACACACGAAAAGGAAAAATAAGAACACATAGAGACACATACGCACTTATATTACAAGTTATTATCAAAAAACCTGCTTATTTGCCTTTACTAACATAAAAATCACCATTACATTTCCCAAAGCAGCCCACACGTTCAGGTAATTTTATCACACCGACAAAAACAAAAAAAATATCTGTGCAGTATCATTACGGGGCCGAGGAAGTCGCCTAGCCAACTCATATGTGTATCCTACCTAACAATGGGCGCCGGAAGTAGCGTTATATTTTCTTGAATTTCTGTCGGCGTCTTTACAATAACAATTGTTATTTCCGAGACGACTTCCGGTTTTTCCATATTTTTATTTTATCGTACTTCTTCGTAATAATTGTTTATTTTATATTGTGATGTGGGTTTAAATTGAGGAAATTGTTAAAATCGACAAACGCACCGAACCAAAAAAGGTTAAAAATTAAACCGTAACTATCCTGCATCCCTAATTAAATTAGTGTATATTTGTATGCATATTTTATTTAATACAAAAATAGCTGAATCGATTCCAACGACTTTTAGCACCGCAGTAGGTAAATTTTAGATAAGGCACAGTTACATTATCTCGATTTCGTAATGAGTTCATGTGGAAGAGCTAAACAACTCTAAAAGGCGTATAAAGCTGCAGTCAGGAACTAATGAAGAATAAAATAGCCTAAATAAGTATTTATTAAACTTATTCATTTTTTTAATAAATCTTTACTGATATTATGAAGAGGAAAGGTTTGATTTTTTGTTTGTTTCAAATGAATAGGCTCCGGAAATACTGGACCGATTCCAAAAATTCTTTTAATTATAGAATGCTTATTTACATAGGCCTTGTTTCATAAAAATCGGTGCAGTAGCAGCCAAGTTACGCAGGCGAAGCTGAGCGAAACTGCTAGTCTCTTATACTTTGAAACAAGCAATACACATGCATATCATTTACTTATTTTGAAGTAAGATTCGATTTGTGTAACTTGTTTAGGGATATTTATTTATTTATTTTACAAAACAATAAATTACTTCGCAGTAAAGTTTAATTTAAATACTGAGTTCAATTATTAAGGAAATTGTCTATTGTAACTAGTTTTGGATTTTAATTTGAACCAACTAAGTACAAAGATTTGTATCAAATCAAAACAAAAATATTTAAAACCTAGGATCGTCAAATTGGGTTTAAAAGAAACTTTTTTTTTTGGGGTTAATGTAAGAGATTTTTAATGTTTTGGGGTAATTTGAAATTTATGGAAAAATTTCTAACACTGTGACAAAGTTTAGCGGCAAAGTTTGGCAGCGACTCGTCCGGATTGGTACCACAGCCTTACCTATTCCTGCCGCCATAACGTCCAATGCTTGCCGTTGACGTGTTCTAGATGGGAGGTAAAGTAAACGGTAAACTTACTTTTGCTCGAGGCCTAACGTCGGCCTCAGGTTGTCAACGCACCATTACCACCTTTGGCGTCTCTAGGCGGCGTGAATTTCTTACCATCAGGAAATCCGTGTGCTTGTTTGCCTTCTATTAGCACAACAAAATGTCACCAAATCTAGCATATTATGACGTCGTAAGTAGTATTAGAAAATCAGTAACTTCATTTGTACCTACTTCTGAAGTATAAAAAAGTACCACTGGCATTAAAAGTTACGAGTTCGAAAATGACTTTCGAACAATATACGTATTTTTATCTATACTAATATTATAAAGAGATGTTTGATTTTTTGATTGAAAAGAATAGGCTCCGAAACTACTAAACGGATTACAAAAAATATTTCATCCTCATATTAAAATGCTACATTATCCCTGAGTGGCATAAGCTTTGTTTCATCAAAATCGGTGCAGTAAAAGCCAAGTTACGCGTGAAACTGCTACTTCATAAAATAATCATAAACATATAGATAGGGGATCCTATCACCCCGTATTAAAATTACATGAGTAAGGCATTTTTACACTGTAGCTATAATAATGATGAAACCAAACAGGCCGCTCGGCTGTAATAATCTCGCCTGGGCTTTATTTGGCGCGCTATGCACAGGTGCACGGAACAATTTGCCTATGCTAATGAGTGCCGGTGCAGTTACAGTATTGATTTATGAGTCCACTGTCGTGTGGCTATCGTTGACATGTGTCTGCTGTATCACTCTGTTCGGGCTTTATTTAATAGACTACTTTAAGTCTACAATATGACAAGACTGGGTCTATTATTAAAAAGTTTTGTCTTTAGATACTACCTTTTTGAACGCTTAATTAAAATGACATGACAGTAGCAAGCGCAGACACGATGGAAGCAAAACTTGGTATGGTGGTTTTTAGTCCATTTCAAATAATCGCCTATGTGGTCTAGCGGTACAGTTGTTGGACTTGACTGCATGAGGTCTCGGGTTCGAATTCCGGGTCGAGAAACAAAAAGAAAATTGGGTTTTTCCAATTTTAGAATAAAAGCAAATATTGCTCGGGATTGGAAATGTGCACGGTTGGTGATAGGCTTGCCACCTATCACATTGTGGGACTTAGCGTCTTCGGCTAGTCTCTACCTACCCTTTCGGGGATATGGGCGTGAAGATGTTTCGAATAACAACTTAGGTGAAAAAGAAATATTGCGTTTTTGGTTGTTGATTTGGATAATTGATAAAACTATTATTATTTACCGGAGGTCGCTTGGTATTCAAAGTAATTGCAATATGTAGTTCTTTTATTAATCTCTTCTTACTGAGTTTAAAAGTAATTTTATATTACTTTATCGCACAGTTTTAATGTTAATTGTAACAAATTTATACTCTGTCCAATGAGTTTATTACGTAGTTCAAGGTTTTATTTTACGTATGAACTAGCTATTCCGGCGAACTTCGTTCCGCCCGTTTAGTTTGTTTGGAAAAAATCAAAAATGTACCCCATGTCCTTTTCCCGGTTCTAACCTACTTCTTAATCAATTTTCTATATCCTTGCCAGCGAACATCAGGCACATATCATCCGCGTACATGCAGACCTTGCAGTTATGGATCGTGTTCGAGACACTATTCACATACATTATGTATCTAACTGGTCCAAACACAGAGCCAGTTGGAACCCCTAAATGGACATCAACTTCAGCGCCAACAGTACTGTTAACAATCATGCGTAAAGTTCTGTATTTTTTTTATGTTATAGGAAGAAAAACAAGCAGACGGATTTCCTGATGGTAAGAAATTCACGCCGCCTGGAGACACCAAAGATGGTAATGGTGCGTTGCCAACCAGAGGTTAGGATGTAAGACCTCGAGCAAAAGTAAGTTTACCGGCTATCTTACCCTCCGAACCGGAACATGTCATGACGTTATGGCGGCAGGAACATATAAGGCGGTGGTACACATCCGGGCGAGTCGCTGCGAAACTCTACCAACTAGTCAGATGTCACGGTGTTAGTGATGATAAGCCTATGCTTGCCTTTTACGAGCTGCCTGGCAAGAAAAGCAGATGGTCTATTCCGCAAAGGAGCCCGGACCAACACGGGGTTAAATTCCCGAAACCAACTGTTAGTTGGACCCTTGATGCCACAGTCATCCATAGCCTGTAACAGCTGATTATGGTCCAGAGTGCCTAATGCTTTTTTATAATCAATGAACAATGCTATGACCTGTTGTCCGCTGGTGAGGCTATTGTGTATGTAATTTGAAAAAAACTGTTAAAGTTGTAGTTGCACTACGACCCTTCCTGAAGCCATGTTGCGATTCGGATAATATATTATGACTTTCGAAAAAGCCACTTATTTGTTCCATTACAATTATTTTAACAATTTTATCAATCACAGACAAATAGCGATTGGTTTAGGTTGGTTAGTGGTTGATTAGTCTAGTACACGTTTTTTGACAAATAAACCCTTACATAAAGAAAGTTGTATTAAAATATCTATAATAATAAGATGATATGGAAGTCTCACATCTCAGTCACGGTAGTAGTAACAAATGAACTGACGCTCGCCTTTAATAAGTTGCTTGGTAAGCATACGTTGGTTCCTGAGCTCCTTAAAATATTAAGGAGCTCAGGACAAACAACATCAAACATACCCCGGTGAACTCTGCAATAAAGATAAATAGGGTAATGGTAGTTGTTATCGTATGGCATGCTTATTACATGTATGTATGTAATGGAAATTGAACCTCCTCACGCCACCTGAATTAACCAAGGTAGGTAACACCTCGTAAAGAACTTGTATAATTAGACTGAAAATAATCACGCAAAGATCTCTGGACAGGTTACGTAAAATGATTTACACTCAATTTTACCAAATTACTTGCTTGTGTTTTTCAACAAAATTAATGCAAAGATTTTAAGTAGCACTAGATAGCAAGCGTTATTTTATCATACAAATTATTTGTATTAAAAGTAGAATATTGTAATATATAAAAACTTAAATTAATCTTAATCGCCGCTGTGATCTAACGGTCCAGGTGTTGGACTTGACTTTATGAGGTCTGGCTTCGATTCCTAGGTCGAGCAATAAAAAGGAAATATGGTTTTACAATTTTCTAATAAAAAATGTTGCTCGGGATTGGATATGTTGCCACCTATCACATGGGACTTAGTGTCTTCGGCTAGTTTTGGGTGCTCTGGTTGTGCCACTTCCTACAGCTATGGGCGTAAAGATACTTTATAAACTTAGACATTATTATAGTAAAGTAAAGGCAGCTAAATCCGAGGGAATCTAAAAATGCTAACTATACTTTGAGATATTTAGAAAAATGGTATTTTCAGGCATATTGCACATTCCTTTTATCTTCAAGATACATCTCTAAATTAATTATCAGTGCATATATACATGATCACATTAATACTTTAATGTGCATTCATTTAAAATAAAAGGAGGGTTCGACGTGGACAGCTGATTCGAATGCATGCATTTCGGACTTTATACACGAGAGTACAAGTTTTTTGTAAAAAGTGTTTTACATAAAAATATAACACTATGTAAAAAAATATCTTCCATATCCTCGAAGAGGTAGGCAGAGGCACAACCAGGGCATCCACAACTAGCCGAAGACACTTATGCCCGATTTCACCAATAGCCCCTATACTTTAGGGGACCTTTTAACGTTATTTACGGGACTGTTTCAATATAAAACCGTCCCCTAAAACGCGTTAAAAGGTCCCCTAAATATAGGGGCTCTTGGTGAAATCGGGCATTAGTCCCACAATGTGATAGGTGGCAAGCATATCGCCAATCAGGCACATATCCAATCCCGAGCAACATTGTTTTTATTATAAAATTGGAAAAATCAAATTTTCTTTTTGTTGCTCGACCCGGGAATCGAACTCGGGACCTCAAGAAGTCAAGTCCAACACCTGGACCGCTACACCACAGAGGCGATTATACTATGTAAGTTTTTTTTAGGTTGATATATTGAAAGAGTTATATTTCTTATTGAAAACACATAACATTTAAGTATTTTCTATACAAATGGAAGAGAAGACAGGGTTTTAAATATTGGATGCACAATATTTTAGCTGATTTTTATTTGGCGATATATACCACAAAAATAACATTTCATTGATTTTATCTTTTTTGAAATTTTGAATACAGTTTTGTTATATGTACACCCACTTAGTTTTAGTTGTTAACAATTAAACAATCTAAATGTATCGAAATATTTCCGAGGTACAATATGACATCGCATTTAAAATTTATAGATCAAATATTGACTGTTTACGTACTTCATAAATTCGTTGTATAAAAAAACGAAGTACAAAAGACTAAATCGTTAATATGATCGGATAGAATTTTAAGTGGCAGATATGTATCTTCACGCCCATATCCCCGAAGAGGTAGGCAGAGGCACAACCAAGGCACCCACGACTAGCCGAAGACATTAAGTCCCACAATGTCATAGGTGGCAAGCCTATCGCCAAAACGGACACATTTCCAATCCCGACCAACATTTTTTTTTATTAGAAAATTGGAAAAATCTAATTTTCTTTTTGTTGGCCGACCCGGGATTCGAACCCGGGACCTCATGCAATCAAATCCAACACCCGGACCGCTAGACCATTAACAAGTTTAATAAGTAATAAGTTTAATAAGTAATAAGTGGTAGATAAAGATAAAGATATTCATTAAACACTAATTTATTTGTGTTGGTAGTATTAAAAAATAACTTAGTTTTTGGTAGTCGGAATTAGAAAACGTAACATTATTATTATAAAAGGCTATTTCGATGAATTTACATTGGAATAAGATTAGGGGAATAATTAATCCTGTTGTATTAACAGAGCTTAAATACAGAGTGTTCCTTGTATAGTATGTGCAGCATCGCATTAGTCATTATGAGAATCTCGTAATGTGATCATATTGTTAATTTTGATGTATGATCCTTCCTTTGTATTGTTATTGACGAAAGGAGTAAATAGTTATTCGCCTTTGTGGTCTAGTGGTTCAGGTGTTGGACTTGACTGCATGAGGTCCCGGGTTCGAATCTGGGGTCGGACAACTGAAAAGAAAATTTGTTTTTTCTAATTTTCTAATTTAAAAAAATTTACCCGGGATTGGATATGTATCCTGTTGGCAATAGGCTTGCCACCTATCACATTTTGGACTTAGTGTCTTCGTTAGTCGTGGGTGCTTCTGCCTATCTCTTCGGGGATAAGGGCGTAAATATACTTTACTTTTACTTTTTACTCATTCGTTTTAAAAAATCGCAATTAAAAAACTTGTTAATGATAATACTTATTAGTTGAATACCTACTATATGTATAGGAAAATGGGAAATAAATATCTGGAATAAGACAAAGACGGATTTAAACACCAAATACAATAGATAATAAATAGACTTGACATTTCTACCCACCTCCCTTTTCTCAGTATTTTGTACACTCGAAATTAGAAACAAAGTGCTTTGGAATCAAGACTTTAAATCAGAATTAGCCACTTCTAGCTTCTTCTCGTATTTACTACTATGTCAGATTGGTAGGACAACAAGCAGGTATGTAACAAAACGAGCTCACGTAGAGCAAGTAGGCAATACATCAGTACAAGTTCGATCGAGAATCGTTACACTGGACTTAGCATGGAGAAGCCACTTTCAACAGGACTTCCAATTGCTCCTATCGATCGGTAGGTTAAGAATCCACCATAAAAACGTTACGTACTATCTGGTACTCATCAGGTCAGCGAAGTAGCTGTCTACGTTAGGTAAAACATATTTTTTATTAATGCAAAAATAGCCTAGATAAGCGAATAAAGTGCAAAAACCTCTCGTTTCATTAAAATTCAATTACTTTTTAAAAATGTATTATTCATCATATTTATTAATGTTTGGACTTTTGCAAGGATACATCGGGCTTTTTACACGATGCTTACTCATTCTATAAAAAAATATACATTGCGTTTAGAAGAATTTACAAATGAAAATTACTTTTTGAATCATCTCAAAATTACATACAAGTCATACTAATTACTTTTTTATGATTTTAAGAACTCATATTTATATACTTATAGTACTTTTTCGAAGAATTTGAAGCTATTTGTATGTTTCATCAAATTTCCAAAAGAGCCAACTGTTCTCAATTCAGCTATTATTATTATTAACTCTTTGTCATCTTTATCCCCCGTGTTGGTCCGGGCTCCTTTGCAGAGAGGCGTTGTAAAAGGTGAGCATAGGCTTACCGTCACTAACACCGTGACGTCTAAGTGATAGATTTCTA